>ML829006.1:24239-48219 GCA_009831015.1 Picea engelmannii | reverse complement strand
TGGTTTATATAGTTTTTAGGCCCAACAAGAGAAGCCCAACTTCCCCTGAATAACTGGCCTCTTTTTGGGATCAAATCCCCCTTCAAATGGCCAAAATATCCTAAATAATACATATTTTGGGCTAAACTTTAGGAAAAAACCCACTTTTTATTAAAAATACACAGAGTATCCCCTAAGGATGGGCGCGCACCCCTTCAAAGCGGTCATATGAACTTCATATGGTCAAGCACCAACCCAAAGGGCTGCGCGCTGGCCTTAAATCAGTCTAGCTCCTAGATACATGGTGCATAGCATGGAACCAACTTCTAACAACTCCAAGCGCATATGGATAATCCCCTTTTTGATTGGTGGTACATGGCTTATGTTGATATTATGTCAGCTGCGGGAGGTATTTACATCCACGTGTAAACCTGATGATAATAGAATATTCTGAGAAGCAAGAAGAAACCCTAATTAATTTTTTAATAACCCTAGAAGACAAGTCGGCTCAAGAGAATGACTTGTATTAGGTTATTAGCCTCCAAGAGAAGAAGTCGGCTAAAGGAAATGTTATATACTAAATAATTAGTACCCAAGATGAGAAGTCGGCCCAGGCAGTCTGCCAGAAATAGTATAAATACAGGAGGCCATGTTGTGATTATCATTGATGGCAGGTGTGATTGTCATTGATGGAAAGATCAGAGTATGCAACGATGGCAAAACAGGGACAACAAAAGCCCAGGAGGAGAAGCAACAGTGATCTTTGGATCCCATTGAGAATTCCCAATGAACGTCAGATCTTAGCCAGAAGTCTGACCGGCGTTGGATCCAAGGGAACCTGCACGTTCGTCAAATAGCAAGGTGAAGAGGGGTTACGAAATCCTGAAGGCATGAGGACAGTTTTGGATACCGGAAGTTGGAAGAGTTAAGACTCTTCGTCATCAGGAGTCCCTGAATTGCGAAATGCGAAACCCTGAAAACCCGAAACCCAAAATAGGCACACCAACAAAGAATTTTGCAGACCAAGAAATAAATCCATTTCAGGGTCTCGGATACCGAGAGTTGAAGTGTCAAAACACTTCATCACAGGAGTGTCGAAATGTTGAATCACCGAAATCTGAAAACTCGAAACCCAAAGTAGGCACAACAACAAAGAATTTCGTAGACTAGGAAATAACTCCATTTCGAGGTCTCGGATACCGAGAGTTGAAGTGTCGAAACACTTCATCACAGGAGTGCCAAAATGTCGAATCACCGAAATGCGAAACACCGAAATCCTGAAATAGGCACCCCAACAAAGAGCTTCACAGACCGGGAAATAACTCCATTTCGGAGTCCCGGATATCGGGAGTTGAAGTGTTGAAACACTTCACCACAGAAGTGTCTAAATGTCGAATCACCGAAATGTGAAACAACGAAATACCAGATCTTTGATCTGACTCCATTTCGGAACTTTGGATACTGAGATTTGGAGGAGTTAAGTGCTGAGACTCTTCACCACAGGAGTCTCGAAACGGGGAAATGTGAAACGATGAAATGTCGTTGATCCGACTCCATTTCGGATTTTTGGATACCGAGACTTGGAGTTATCAAGAACTCTCACATCAAGAATGTTGAAATCGCGATATGGGAAATCACGAAGAGATCTGGACCGTCGAATCATCAAGAGAGTGGACCATTGATCCAACTCCATTTTGGAGGTTGGGATACCAGGAGTTGGAAGAGTCAAGAGTTGAGACTCTTCATCAAAGGAGTCCCGAAATTCCGAAATGCGAAATGTGAAAACACCTTTTTGGTGTAAGCCTTGGTCAACGCCGAAGGTCACATCTTCGAAGAGTTGTAGAGAAGATCTTGAAGAGACAAGCTCCATTTCGGAGTTTGGGACATGGAGAATCGAGACTCTTCACCACAAGAATGTCGAAATTCTGAAATGTCGAAATGTGAAATAAACGCAAGATCCTACGGATCCAATCCAATGGTGCAGGCGAATTTAAGTATGATCGGAGGGCTACTGTTGCACTTTAGAGTGTAACTGCTAGAAACGACTGATAGCTTATGCCAGAGGGATGAAACAGGCCTCAATGTGATCGCCAGAGAAGATGAAGAGGCTCAAGGCATCTTTCAGTGGAAGGAAGACTATTCTTAGAAGTGATTGCCCCTCCGAAGGATGGTTTTCTTTTGCCCCTCCGAGAGATCGGTGATCCCTAAGAGCTTGAGCACGCAAGCAGCTAAATTTTTTTTTCTCGAAGCAAGTCCTACATTTCGTAAGAATGTTCCCTCTTTTTGTTCTACTTCGAGATCTCGCAGGTCGGATAATATAACTCATGAATTCATACGTCCCGAGTCACGAAACGGCAAAGTCGTTTTAAGCTCTCACTCAAGACAGTGACTAGGGTAGAATTTTTAACTCATGTTTAGACGTCGTTGGGGTTTCACGCCTCGGCGTTCGCCAAACCCAAATTTTTATTTTTACAGCCCCGAGAGCCGAGAACACGAGGTCCTTTCGGGATAACCCTAGTCAAGGATTAAAGGCAAAAAAGATAACCATGGTTAAAATTTGTTCTCGGCGTTTCGCCACTCGGCACTATCTTTTTCGAAAGTTACGGCATCTAAACCCTGACTCAAGAAGTCGCGATGTAATTATAACATGATTAATTAATCACTTAATCCAGTATTACCTTCCCCTTAATTAAGCCTTGTTATCGCAATCTCGCGGTTTCGCAACTCAACATATAAATCTCGCAGAAACTTATCTTCGAAGTTTCGAGTTGCGATACAGCGAATAAAACGATTATAAAATTAATTATGCCTCAAATCGTGATTACCTTTAATTAAACCAAATTCGGTCCTCGTGGTCTAAGGAGTTGGAGACTCAAAATGGTAAAAGAAAATCCACGATATAACGAATAGCGAGAAATTGATTAACGTTGGCAAGATTGAATTAATTAAGTTAAAGCAAGATATATCCCGTGTCTCGAGGTTTGCACGTTTCCGGAGGAAGCTTTTTCTCTCCATACTCCAACTGACTGTTAAACCATCAGAAATTTATGACATTAATGGGAAACAGGGTAAATCTATGGATATAAGATCGGTCTTTACGGCGAAAATTTAATTCTAAATATGATTGGACAGGCTTGTTTTGAAAGGTACATTTTTTTCAAATATATGGAAGAGTTGTGTTTCATTATGCATTTTTCATAGCACGTAGAGCTCATCACTTCTGAGTAAACTAACTTCTGCATGTATACATAGTTCTATCATAGAAGAGATAAAATGCAAGCTTCAGCAATGGCTCCACAGAAAGCAGCAAAGGCGAATGTCGAGGTTACAGGACAAGGCTCAGATACTGTCTTCGATACTTCGCCCCGAAGTGTCGACTCGGTTCCTAACTGGTCATTTGTTTCAGACATTCTGCAATTTGAATTGGTGGATTATTCAGACGACTCCGACGGCAACGAAAGAGATGATCTGAACACCAAGTACAAAATAGTCGTCCAATCTGGAATGCACAGGGTAGCAGCCAGGCCACGGTTGTTTCTGTATTACGACATGGTCCGATGGGCGTTAGATCATGTAGACATCCCAACCAGGACTATCATGAACGAACAGAGAGTTACTGTGGGGAATTTTAGGCCTGAGCATATGCAAACCATGTATAAGCTACCCATGACATTCGACTACACATATGGCGCTGAGTTCCTAGAGGAATTCAAGGAGAAGGAGTGCACACAGTACGATAAAACCATGTCAGGTTTGATAAAGGACTAGGTTTCACGCACTGCAAAGTTCAGAGCTAATGACCACGACGTTTATTCAATCGCTTCGTTGGAGCCACAGTATAAATATTTGGCTATGATGACGTGCAGGTTATATGGGAGAGAGGACACATCGCATTTTCTCCTTGCGTGGGTGCCTCTTATGTTTCGGGTCATGGAAGGTTGCTCTTTTAATTGGGCAAAGTTGCTTTCGGATAGCTTGGCAAATCGGGTCACAGAGTATCGGGAGAAGAAGGAGAGTGGGAAGGAATCATCATTCTTCATGTCTCCATACATCATGGATGCAATCTGTTCTATGACACCATTCCCATTGATGAGGTGGGGTTGGACTCCAGCCCAGGAAAAACCCATACATGTATATCATGACAAACTATGGGAGAACAAAGCAAAAAGTTTCGCCTATGAAATTTTTAACTGGGTGATGGTGCCCCCGCATATCGCCATTTTTGGTCACCCACCACCCCGTATTTCTGAAAACCTTGCTACTAATCTAAGAAGCATAGTGGACTGGTACGTGGAGGCAGATTTTTCATACTTCAGAGTTTTTGGGGCTTCTGTTCCCCCTAATGCGTTGCCATTGTTCATTCCTGACAAGCTGGCTTGTCGCGAGGTCGCCTGGCAGACGATAATTGGCAGTGTGAGTAAAGAACTCAAAGGGTACTCAAAGAAGGTATGGCCGTCTTTTCCCATTCGGTTAAATTCGTATTCTTTATTATATTTCGGGCATGCCAAAGCCGAGGCAGCAGCCCTAGAAGACCTAAATTTGGTCTCCATCGAGTATAAGAAACATGATCCGCAAAGGGTTGTGAGAAACCATTTAGCTAATTGTGGGCTCAAGATATTTGAGCATGAGAATTCACCCCCAGACGACGTTTTTCGAGGGGCGAGGTCTTATGAAGAAGTTCTAGCCCGGATCCAATCCTTGGCACCTGAAGACACAACCGCTGTACTGAGATTCCAGAAACATAGACGAAGTTGTCTCCCCACTGTGTTGCGAGGTGAGAGTCCAAGTGTTTCTGAGACAAAACAGAATGATGCGGAAGGCTCCAAAGATGCTACTCCTGACTCGGGAAAACAACAGGATGAGGAGAAACAAACGAAGAAACCCGAAGCAGAGGTACAGACTCCAGACCCGCCAAAGAAGCAGAATCCGGAGACCGAGACAAAGACCCCGGAACCGCCAAATAAGCCGAACACGGTCGACACCCCAGGAAAATTGGCGAAACAAATCGGGGAACCCATCACTTCCGTCACCCCCTTGCAGTCTACGCAGGGAAATATCGAAGAAGGATGGATATTCAATGAGGAGATGAGGCCCATAAGAGCAGAAGAACTCCCTCCGAATGAGTTTTTCTTTGATAAGAAAAGGAAGGCTGTAGTGAAAAGAGAGTTCTAACAAGAAGGGGGGTCTACTATGAAAAAGTATAAAATCATGACCGATGGAAAAGATAAGAAAAGTGACCAATTCACCACTGAAATCGCAGGAACGCTGGGAGCGTATGCTTCGGAAAATCAATTCTCAGTCGGGATTTTGAAGAACCAACTGAAAAGGAAGAATCGCCTAATCAGGACCCTTGAGGCTAGATTGGCCACAGCCATGGAGAACGCTAAAGTTCAGGCTAGCATAGAAATAGAACAGGCCAGATTGGCCGACAAAAATGAAATAGAGGTGCTCAGAGCTAAGATCGAGCAAGCACAGTTGGTGGTCCGAGATGGTTGAACGAAGGCGAGTCAACAGAAGAGTTTGATTGAACAGCTGCAGGATCAGGTAGAAATCTTCGAGAGAAAAATGATAGACATCGGTATATTTAAGTCCCAAATGATCAAGATTCGGAGCAGAATCTCTTCGGCACAACAGAATTTGCTCACCAAGGTGGGAGCGATTCAGGAAAAATGTATGTTAGTCCATCAAGTTTGCGAGAACTTATCAGCCAGAGAAAGGGATGCAAGAGCAGCTCAGATCGCCTTCCACGAGGCGGTAATCACCACTAACAACCGGGTTTCGGTGGGTACTCCCAGGTTCACTATTTCAGAGCGAACCCAAGGAAATATTATGTTGAAGGATTGAGAGCACAACATCGCCATGGGCAAGGAGCAAGACCAGAAGGTAACCATTTCCCTGGAAGAAGCTTTTAATTCTATAGATGGTGAGCTGTTGGGCATTGACAGCGGAGGCAATGTCGAAGCGTTGATGCAAATGAATGTGGAACAGATCTCACTTGATCTGAAAGATGAGGAAGAAAGAGATTCGGCTGATATCTCTCAGATGAATGTGGTGGATATAATCCAAGTTGATAGGTACTTGATCAAGCCCAGCGCACAACTAAGTACCCTCAACATCATCAACGCACAAATGGAGGACAAGCTGCAGCAGTTGGCCCGAGAATGTTACTTCGTTGAGGCCAGCTGTCAAGCAGAACCATCACGGCTCATATCCCAGCTAGTGGAAAGATGCATCGCCTGCACTGAGTCTGCGCGACGACAAACACCTGGCACCAATTGAAGACAGAGTAGGCGAAATGGAGCGATTTCTTTCTTCTCGGTCATAACCAAAATTTTGTGACTGTTGAGATTCTATCCGTTTTGTAAAAATTGTATAAATATATCCCAGAAACAAATAAACAAGGATGGACCTTTTTGAGTCATTTGTATTAGATTTTTTACATTGAGAGTTAATACAAGCAGATCTAGAGATTCTCAATTCCGTCACTTCTGTATTACAAGTTTGCTTCCTTGTATCTCATTTTTTTTACATTGCAATTCATATTCATAATTGATGTGCTTCGTTATAATTTAGTACGACCACTACTATAGCGAATGAATTTGGGTTTTCTGTAATTGCTTATTGTCTTTCCTCTGCAAAAGCTATCAGTTGTGTAAGACCAATCCGCATTTTCATAATTCTACATATATTCTTTGTTACATTGGTTATTTTCTTACATATTTTCCTCTCTCGTTTATGTCGTAAGTTTTTCCCCTGGTTGGAACCTTACACTGTGAACAGCTTAATGTTTTTCTCCCATCTCGCCCCTTTTATTAAAATATGATACAGTTATGGGAAAAAACCTTATATTTGCATCGGTATTTTATTTCTGCAATCGTAAGTTCTCTTTTATAAGACCAAACTGAGACAGCACTTAACCTTTCTTACAGTTTTTCATACCTTTACTGTTCCCCCATGACAGTTCCTGTACCAACTCAACCTAAAGTTGAACCCGGACTACTGAATCAAACACACATTTCCTTAAACCTCTTCGACACCATTCTTAAAACGGCAATTAACCGGGCTGAACTCGAACAATCATGGACAGCCATTGAATGAGACATAACTACCCAGGAACAGTTGGAAGCTAGACAGCGACAACGTAGAAACTTTCCCTAGTTTCCTTTACCGAGAGTTTACTCTTCCCTCTTCTACACCATTACCTACTTTCGGATGCCTTGACACTGTACTTTTAATCCTTAGGTACAGACTCAGGAACAACATCTTTCTGGTGCCGTTGCCGGGGACCGAAGTTACGAAATCTTTTTCCTTGGGAAAACGACAATTGTTTTTCGTTGAAAGTGTTACCCTTTGATAGTGAACAAAGGGTACCCACCCTTTAAGGATTTTTATCATTCACTTGGAAACTCCACGAAGAAATAAACTGGCATTCGGTTGAATTAATACCAGACAAAACCCAGATGGTGAGCAGATTACACCCGTTACCGATCCCGAAAAAATTCTGAGGGCGAGAGGCTCTTTTAAGCCAACCGCTTCAGTTTACAAACCTGAAACCACCTCACTGAAGGCTGAGAGTCCTTCCGAATCCTCAACTTCACTGGATCCTTGCTTTGGCACTGAAGGTTCAACGCCAATCCATTCCAAAATTAGGAGTGAGATTCATCCAACGATCCCCTTAACACACAAGGGGAAAGACCCGTTTGAAAGTTCGCCAGATTTTAAAATACCTTCCTTTCTTCAGTTGAATCTCCCGACTTCACCAATTTCCAGAGAGTGTGTTACACACTCGTTTCTCACACCCGTCGGTTTTCCCGATTCCTTCTCTTGCAAATCCGAGGAACCGAGTCCTCGCGTCCCTTATCTTTCCTCATCAGATTTTCCTCTTCGCGAAGAAAATAAAGATTCCCTTTTTATTTTCCAAAACCCCCTTTATAACTCTCCACAAACAACGATGGCAGTCGCCGGAGGAGGAGGTGGAGGGTTTATAAGAGGAGGAGGAGGGTTTATCGGAGGAGGAGGGGGAGGAGTTCCTCTGGGGGGAGGTGGAGGAGCCCCTCTTGGAGGAGGTGGAGGTCAGGGGCCTCCCCCCCCTCCCAGATTTTTCGTGAAAGTTGCATCCAGATACGCTCCATTAGTATTTCCCGTCCCCCTACATGATCTTCCAGAAAATTACATTAAAATTTTACCGAAATTCACCGGAGAGGGGGATCTAACAGCAGCCGAACATATTAATTTTTTCGACCAATTCTCAGATGTCTTTGGTATCGAACACGAGGACGTCTATTCGAGACTACTTGTCCAAAATTTTGAAGGTTAGGTCTGAACTTGGTTTCAGAGCCTACCCGCAGCCTCTATCTTGTCATATGACGCTTTGGAAGATGCTTTCCTCAGACAATGGGGAGAGAGAAAAGACCATCTCTATTATCTAACCGAATTTGGGTCTTTGAAGAAAAAGAACTCAGAAATAGTCATGGAATTCATCCAGAGATTCAATAAAATGTACAATAAAATCCCAGTTGAAGTCAAACCTTCTCAACCCGCGGCCAAAGTGACTTTCGTCGGAGCTTTTGAGCCAGATTTCGCACTACTTCTGCGAGAATGAAGGGGAGCCACCTTAAACCGTATGTAGGACGATGCGGTAGAGATAGAATCTAATATGATGGCTTAGGGTAAACTTAAGGCTAGAGTAGAGACTGGAAACTGAGAGACTAAGCGTTTCAGAGAACAAGCGGGCCCTTCAGGGTACAATAGATCCTCAGATGATAGGGTGGACGATATGGCTAGAGTGATCAAAGAACTGTCAAATAAAGTATCCATAATGGAACTTGAACAGGCCAAGGCTGACTCTTACCCCAAAAAAGAATTCAAGAGAAATCAAAACCCTCCTAATCAACAAAGACAAATAAAAAATGAGGATCAAAAGATACAGGCTCCTTTAAAGACTGAAAATTTTATAGGAGCGAAAAATTTTCAAGACTACGGAGATTCAGATAATGACGTCACGAACTTCGATGATGACTGTAGTCAACCATATCTGACTCGCGAAGACTATGAAAAATCTTTACACATGCCACAATTGTCAAATGAAGGTGAAGAAGGTGATCACACTGATCTCTGTGAATCTCAACCAGAAACCGAGATAATGATGGCCGATTTTCAACCAAAGTACAACCTAAGATCTAAAAATAAGCCCACCTCCACGACTCAACCCAAGAAAATCCTTCAAAGAGGCCAAGATTATGAGCCTCCTTCAGACGAGACCCCATTACCCAACAACAAAACTAGAAGAGTAAGCACTCAAGAGTCCGAGGTGGAAAAAGTTGGAACTCAAACACAGGAAACCGAACCCGTAGATAAAGCTACATCTTCAACTAGAACCATGAATGATAAAGATGTCCAGACAAATAAGTCAGAAAGGAAGAATTCGGAAATCTCAACCGGAGAAATAGACAAGGTGAGTGGGGCTTTCAGTTTTGAAAATGAGTTAAACAAAATTAAGATACCAATCCCTTTGGTGGAATTAGCGAAAAACCCTGTTTATCGCAAACAAATTACCAAAATGATAGGTGTCTCTGAACTAGAAATCCAGTCCAATGTCATAAAATTGGAGGATGATAGACCTAACATCACTTTTGGTCCCCATTTTGAAGGGTCAAAAGACAACATCGCTCCCTTTTATATCACTCTGAATATATACGATCATTTGCTGCATAATTGTATGTTAGACTCTGGAGCTTCCCATAATGTTATGCCCAAGATTATAATGGAGAAGCTGGGTCTCCAGATCACAAGACCTTATGGAAATCTGTACTCTTTTGATTCAAGGTTAAATGCATGGGGATGATAAAAGATCTGGTAGTTACCCTGGCGCAGGTCCTGGTTAAGAGTATCCTGATGGATGTGGTTATCGCAGATATTCCACCTAAGTATGGCATGCTGTTATCTAGGTCATGGGGAGCCAAGTTGGGGGGTTCTCTTCAGTTAGACATGAATTATGCCAAAATCCCTATGTTCGGTGGTCAGTTCACTCGGTTGTACAAAGAAACAAGATTAGCATATATGGTCAGTGACCCTCAGAACCCAAATAACTTCCCTATTTATGTTGTAGACCAAGATCTGGGAAATTGCATCTTGTCTTTTGATGATGGTCTGGATGCTTGTCCAAAGTAAATCGATACAAAGCACGAGGACTTAAACCTCATGACAGAGGATCTGTGTACTACTGGTGTCTAGAAAATGTATTTTGACAGTGCTTCGTCTTCTGAAGGGGTAGGTGTTGGAGTACTTTTGGTGGCACCTGAAGGTAAGTTCATTGTTCCTTTCTCCTATCGTTTGCAGTGGGAAATAGATTACACTAATAACATATGCGAGTATGAAGCATTGATCTTAGGATTAGAGGCTGCCAAAAAGATAAAGATAAAAAACTTGGAGGTATATGGTGGTGCGGAATTAATAGTAAAACAAGTAAACCGACAGTATCAGGCCAGGCATCCCAGACTAAGAGCGTATAGAAATTGTGCTTGGGATCTCATGGAAAAAAATTTCTCATCTGTGAATATCCATTTTATCCCTCGCGCAGAGAATTTACATGCAGATGCATTGGCAAGCGCAGCTTCAACCTTCTCTCCTCCCATGACCTTCAAACTGAAGTATCACATTGAAATCATATACAAACCCTCCATACCAGACAATATCCAACACTGGCAAGTCTTTGAAGATGACGAACAAATTGAGAAATTCCTTACAGTAGTAGGCAAATTCTCAGATACTCACGCTGACCAAGAAAATCAGAATGACTCCAGGTGGACCATGCAAGAAGGAGAGGAACCTGAAATCTTCCAAGAAAAAATTGTGGATCATCGTATGCTGGTCCTTAAAAGCAATCAGATCCACAAAGGATTGATTCCTTTGGAAAGACTTTTTGATCAGAACGATGTACTTGTAAAGTCCACTTTGCATCCCCAACCAGAAGAAGTGGAGGACTGTGATTTAGGAACCGAAAAGGAACCCCGGATGGTAAAAATATCGTAGTTCGTCCCTCCCAAAGCGAAAGTTAAGTATAAAGACTTACTCAGACAATATAAAGATTTTTTCGCCTGGTCCTATGATGAATTGAAAATGTATGACACTTCCGTTATTGATCACAAAATACCTTTGAAGCCTGGGGTCAAACCGTTTAGGCAAAATCTTAGGCAAATTAACCCCATTCTGTTACCCGTGATAGAAAAAGAAGTTAAAAAAATCTTGGACGCAAAAATTATCGTACCTCTGAGATACTCAGATTGGGTAGCTAACCTAGTCCCAGTCAGGAAAAAGAATGGGGAAATCAGACTGTGTGTGGATTTTCGAAACTTAAACAAGTCATCTCTCAAAGATAACTACCCGCTGCCCAAGATGGACCATGTTTTAGAAAAGGTTGTTGGATCTAATCGAATGTCTATGATAGATGGTTTCTCTGGTTATAATCAGATCGCTATGAATGAACAAGACATGGAAAAAACTGCTTTCACCACGCCCTAGGGTACTTTCATGTATGATAAAATGCCTTTTGGTTTGATGAATGCAGGGGCCACTTTCCAGCGAGCCATGGACATCGCCTTCATGGGAGAAAAGGACAAGTTTGTAGTTATTTACCTCGACGATCTAACGGTTTTCTCTAAAACTGACGAGGAACATCTGAGGCATCTAAAACAGACTTTCGAAAAGTGTCGCAGGTTTGGCCTATCCCTGAACCCAAAGAAATCACATTTCGCTATGCGAGAAGGTAATCTTCTGGGCCATGTCGTATCTAAGGAAGGAATCAGGATTGATCCTAAGAGGATTGAAGCGATAGATACTATCACTATCCCGAGAAATATAAAAGAAATTCAATCATTCTTAGGAAAGATAAATTTTTACGAAGGTTCATTCCCAATTTCGCTGAGATTGTCAAGCTGATTACAGGAATGTTGAAGAAGGATAGCGGGGTAAATTGGACCACCGAAGCTAGGGCATCATTCGTGCATATTAAAAAATTTATAAGTGAGGCACCTGTGTTAGCAAGTCCGGATTATCTGAAAGATTTTCTCATCTTCTCTTTTGCTTCTGAACATACCATCGCCACGGTACTCTTGCAGAAAAATGAAGAGGGGTTTGAACAGTCGATAGCGTTTTTTAGCAAAAGCCTCAGAGACGCAGAACTGAAATGTGACATAATAGAAAAACAAGCATACGCAATGGTAATAGCATTGAAAGCATTTAGAACCTATGTGATACATTCAAAATTAATTGCGTATGTGCCTACCAGTTCCGTAAAAGACATATTGGTACAGCCGGACAGTGACGGAAAAAGAGGGCGATGGCTCGCTAAAATACAGGAATTAAATCTAGAAGTCAAGCTGACTAAATTGATAAAGGGGCAAGGTCTGGCCAAACTCTTGGCTGAGTCGAATCTTAGAGCTCTTGATATTAATTTCCTACAAGAAGAAGACGGAGACACACGCCTGCACGATCCAGATGACCAAACAGATCCAAGTAAGGTCGAGGAAAAGTTCATATCATCATACTGGTATAAAGACATAGTGTTCTACTTGTTAAACTTGAAATGTCCAAATGAACTATCACCAGCCAAATGCAGAACTTTAAAACTACATGTTGTAAAATATTGCATCACCGAAAATCAGCTATACTGGAAGGATCCACTCAAGTTCCTGCTAGTCTGTTTGGTTGAGTCGGAAACTCCACGGGTTATAGAGGAATTTCATGAAGGAGTCTGTGGAGGACACCATGCATGGAGAGCCACAGCCTACAAGATCTTGAGGGTCAGATACTATTGGCCGAAACTATTTTCAGACGTCAATGCCAAAGTTCGTTCGTGCAACCCTTGTCAAATATTCACTGGTAAACAGAAACTCCCTGCACTACCACTCGTTCCAGTCAAAGCTGAAGCTCCATTTCAACAATGGGGTCTAGACTTCATAGGGGAAATTAATCCTCATTCCAGTGCTCAGCATAGGTGGATCTTAACAGCTACAGATTATTTTACTAAGTGGGTGGAAGCCATTCCAACCAAAAGGGCAACAGACTCGGTGGTGATCGATTTCTTGGAAGACAATATCTTGTCAAGATTCGGGTGTCCCCAAAAGATAGTTACCGATAATGCCCAGGCCTTCAAATCTATGGATATGATCAGCTTCTGTCAGAAGTATAATATCGTTCTCGGCCATTCCACTGCATATTACCTCCAAGGGAATGGATTGGTCGAATCATCTAACAAGAGACTGGTGAACATAATCAAGAAAGTACTGGATGAAAATAAAAGGTCTTGGCATGTGCACTTGAAATACGCATTATGGGAAAACCGCATCAGTACTAAAAGGTCTATCGGCATTTCTCCATTTCAAATGGTCTATGGGACAGAGGCAGTCTTACCTATAAACCTAGCGCTGCCAGTGATGAAGTTATGGCAGGATCAAAACGAAGAACCCAATCATGTAACCAGGAGAATTAACTAGCTAATCGAGGTTCAACAGCATAGAGTTGAAGTCGATGAAAAAATGCAGAAGTACCAGGATGAGATGAAAGCATTGTTCGATCTCAATGAAAAAGACAGGGAATTCCTTCCAGGTGACTTAGTATTAAGATGGGATGCCAGAAAAGAGGAAGCCGCGAAGCATGGTAAATTTGACCACCTCTGGTATGGACCATTCAGGGTCTCAGCTCCAGAAGGAAAAAATTCCTTCTTGTTGGAAAACATCGACGGAGAAGTCCTCAGTGCCCCTGTCAACGGGCGATATCTGAAACATTACATGACATAACAGTCACCATTTTATTCAAAAAAAAAAAAATATTGTGTACATACATGCATTTTATTTAAAAACATTACCCTTTTTGCTTTATGTTTTCTTCTGTTCATAATTTTTAGACATATTTCCAATAAAATTCGTATTTGCTTTTACAGGATTCCAGCTGCTTGCAAAGCTAGCGGGAAGATTAATTCGCAAGGCGGTGTCAGTAATAAATCGGCATGAAACAGGTGATACCTAAAAGTAGCTTCATAGTGCACAAAGAAAGTGAAAAGAAAAGGTAAAGGTGATCTTTCTCAATACACATGTTGTGAAAGACTGTTAAAATAAACCAAGGTAACGTCATTCAAACTACAACATCGGCTAAAATGTTAGATAACAAGATTATTGTTGGCTTGATAACCTTCGAGTTAAATGATTTGAATGAATACACTAAATCTAAAAACAGTCAGTCAAAAATAATTGTCCCCAAAAATATCTGCAAGAGCCAGTCTCGAACTGTTCTGACCTTCTATATTTTCAGTCAATGAATCGTTGCCTTGTACCATGCCTGTTTTCGGGTCTAACTTTTGACAAGCTACCATCTTTTTGTTTCATTACGAAGGAATAAAAAAAATTTGTTTTATCCCCTCGAGTCTCAAAATAGATTGTGGAAAGAAAGCAGGTCTCCACAACTACTTGATCCCCTGCTAAGCGAAGGAACGTTTAGAGCGATCCTAACTTTCCTAGGTTTTTCAACAGCATCGGAAGAATCAAAGCTTGCTCAAACGGGATGCCCCTTAAAAAATTATTTTCCTTTTCTCCCTAAGAACGAAGGTGTTGTGAGGGTCAAGGGAAACTTGGTACCGAGTAATCAAAGTAAGTTGGCAGACCTCTGATGCAAAATATTACACAGATATCAGACCTAATACAAACTGATTGCCAACATCTTCGCGCTCAAAAAGTAAATTATAAGACAGGTGGTGAAAGGAAATTTAGAAATGATTGCCCCCACCTAGTCCAGGAAGACGATGAAAGGAAATTCAGAAATGATTGCCCTCGTCTCAGCATTTAAATCCATAAATGTTTTTCGAAGTGGTGAAAGGAAATTCAGTAAAAGGGGCTAGATAACTTCATCAGGGTACTGAACAGGCTCGCTGGCAGTGAAGCAATGTCTGAGATATCTGTAAGGTTGTTATACATGAATATCACTCTACTCTAGTAACCAATGCTTTCTAAAAACCTGATCCACATCCCAAATTCAGGCGGGACTTCCCGATTAAAAAACATATAATCTCATTCTTTTGATGCAAGCCGAGAGCCATAAGATATGTTGGGTCTCCTAGGGTTGTTTCGACTGTCTTAAAACATACCTACAGTTAGTAGTGGGAAAGGGAAAATTGTGAAAGGGACTACAGTTGTGTTGAAAAGAGTATCTAATTTTGAAAAACTTCTCGAGGTAAAGAACAGAGTCTTTTCCCCCCTTCGATCCTTTTTCCTTGGAATTTTTCCGCCTGATTGAGTTTTTGACTCCATTTACCCAATATTCGCACATGGTCTACTGTTCTTCCCGCCTAACAGGAAGGCGGGATACCTAGTTGGAGCCTATGTTGGAGCCGCCCTTGTTTTTTAACCCGTCACAATTTTCATTTCGATGCTAGAAATCATAGGATGGTTTTCTTTTGCCCCTCTAAGAGATCAGTGATCCCTAAGAGCTTGAGCACGCAAGCAGCTAAATTTTTTTTTTCTCGAAGCAAGTCCTACATTTCGTAAGAATGTTCCCTCTTTTTGTTCTACTTCGAGATCTCGCAAGTCGGATAATATAACTCATGAATTCATACGTCCCGAGTCACGAAACGGCAAAGTCGTTTTAAGCTCTCACTCAAGACAGTGACTAGGGTAGAATTTTTAACTCATGTTTAGACGTCGTCGGGGTTTCGCGCCTCGGCGTTCGCCAAACCCAAATTTTTATTTCTACAGCCCTGAGAGTCGAGAACACAAGGTCCTTTTGGGATAACCCTGGTCAAGGATTAAAGGCAAAAAAGATAACCGTGGTTAAAATTTGTTCTCGGCGTTTCGCCACTCGGCACTATCTTTTTCGAAAGTTACGGCATCTAAACCCTAACTCAAGAAGTCGCGATGTAATTATAACATGATTAATTAATCACTTAATCCAGTATTACCTTCCCCTTAATTAAGCCTTGTTATCGCAATCTCGCGGTTTCGCAACTCAGCATATAAATCTCCCAGAAACTTATCTTCGAAGTTTCGAGTTGCGATACAGCGAATAAAACGATTATAAAATTAATTATGCCTCAAATTGTGATTACCTTTAATTAAACCAAATTCGTTCCTCGCGGTCTAAGGAGTTGGAGACTCAAAATGGTAAAAGAAAATCCACGATATAACGAATAGCGAGAAATTGATTAACGTTGGCAAGATTGAATTAATTAAGTTAAAGGAAGATATATCCCGCGTCTTGAGGTTTGCACATTTCTCGAGGAAGCTTTTTATCTCCATACTCCAACTGACTATTAAACCGTCATAAATTTATGACATTAATGGGAAACAGGGTAAATCTATGGATATAAGATCGGTCTTTACAGCGAAAATTTAATTCTAAATATGATTGGACGGGCTTGTTTTGAAAGGTACAGTTTTTTCAAATATATGGAAGAGTTGCGTTTCATTATGCATTTTTCATAGCACGCAGAGCTCGTCACTTCTAAGTAAACTAACTTCTGCATGTATACGCATCTTTATCGTAGAAGAGCTAAAATGCAAGCTTCAGCAATGGCTCCATGGAAAGCAGCAAAGGTGAATGTCGAGGTTACAGGACAAGGCTCAGATATTGTCTCCGATACGTCGCCCTGAAGTGTCGACTCGGTTCCTAACTGGTCATTTGTTTCAGACATTCTGCAATCTGAATTGGTGGATTATTCAGATGACTCCGATGGCAACGAAAGAGATGATTTGAACACCAAGTACAAAATAGTCGTCCAATTCGGAATGTACAGGGTAGCAGCCAGGCCACGGTTGTTTCCGTATTACGACATGGTCCGATGGGCATTAGATCATGTAGACATCCCAACCAGGACTATCATGAACGAACAGAGAGTTACCGTGGGGACTTTTAGGCCTGATCATATGAAAACCATGTATAAGCTACCCACGACAGTCGACTACAAATATGGTGCTGAGTTCCTGGAGGAATTCAAGGAGGAGGAGTGCACACAGTACGATAAAACCATGTCAGGTTTGATAAAGGACTGGGTTTCACGCACTACAAAGTTCAGAGCTAATGACCACGACATTTATTCAATCGCTTCGTTGGAGCCACAGTATAAATATGTGGCTATGATGACGTGCAGATTATATGGGAGAGAGGACACATCGCATTTTCTCCTTGCGTGGGTGCCTCTTATGTTTCGGGTCGCGGAAGGTCGCTCTTTTAATTGAGCAAAGTTGCTTTCGGATAGCTTGGCAAATTGGGTCACATAGTATCGGGAGCAGAAGGAGAGTGGGAAGGCATCATCGTTCTTCATGTCCGCATACATCATGGATGCAATCTGTTCTATGACACCATTCCCATTGATGAGGTGGGGTTGGACTCTAGCCCAGGAAAAACCCATACATGTATATCATGACAAACTATGGGAGAACAAAGCAGAAAGCTTCGCCTATGAAATTTTTAACTGGGTGATGGTGCCCCTGCATATCGCCATTTTTGGTCACCCACCACCCCATATTTCTGACAGCCTTGCTACTAATCTGAGCAGCATAGCGGACTGGTACGTGGAGGCAGATTTTTCATACTTTAGAGTTTTTGGGGCTTCTGTTCCCGCTAATGCATTGCCATTTTTCATTCCTGACAAGATGGCTTGTCGCGAAGTCGCCCGGCAGACGGTAATTGGCGGTGTGAGTAAAGAACTCAAAGGGTACTCAAAGAAGGTATGGTCATATTTTCCCATTTGGTTAAATTATTATTCTTTATTAGATTTTGGGCATGCCAAAGCCGAGGCAGCAGCCCTGGAAGACCTAAATTTGGTCTCCATCGAGTATAAGAAACATGATCCGCAAAGGGTTGTGAGCAACCATTTAGCTAATTGTGGGCTCAAGAGATTTGAGCATGAGAATTCACCCCCGGACGACGTTTTCCGAGGGGCGAGGTCTTATGAAGAAGTTCTAGCCCGGATCCAATCCTTGGCACCCGAAGACACAGCCGATGTACTGAGATTCCAGAAACATAGACGAAGTTGTCTCCCCGTTGTGTTGCGAAGTGAGAGTCCAAGTGTTTCCGAGATAAAACAAAACGATGCGGAAGGCTCCAAAGATGCTACTCCTGACTCGGGAAAACAACAGGATGAGGAGAAACAAACGAAGAAACCCGAAGGAGAGGTACAGACTCTAGACCCACCAAAGAAGTAGAATCTGGAGACCGAGACAAAGACCCCAGAACCGCGAAAGAAGGCGAACCCGGTCGACACCCCAGGAAAATCGGTGAAACAAATCAGGGAACCCATCACTTCCGTCACCCCCTTGCAGTCTACGCAGGGAAATATCGAAGAAGGATGGATATTCAATGAGGAGCTGAGGCCCATAAGAGCAGAAGAACTCCCTCCAAATGAGTTTTTCTTTGATAAGAAAAGGAAGGCTGTAGTGAAAAGAGAGTTCTATCAAGAAGGGGGGTCTACTGCGAAAAAGTATAAAATCATGACCGATGGAAAAGATAAGAAAAATGACCAATTCACCACTGAAATCACAGGAACGTTGGGATCATATGCTTCGGCAAATCAATTCTCAGTCAGGCTTTTGAAGAACCAACTAAAAAGGAAGAATCGCCTAATCAGGACCCTTGAGGCTAGATTGGCCACAGCCGCGGAGAACGCTAAAGGTCACGCTAGCATAGAAATAGAACAGGACAGATTGGCCGAAAAAAATGAAATAGAGGTGCTCAGAGCTAAGCTCGAGAAAGCACAGTTGGTGGTCCGAGATGGTCGAACGAAGGTGAGTCAACAGAAGAGTTTGATTGAATAGCTGCAGGGTCGGGTAGAAATCACCGAGAGCAAAATGATAGACATTGGGATATTTAAGTCCCAAGCGATCAAGATTCGGAGCAGAATCTCTTCGACACAACAGAATTTTCTCACCAAGGTGGGAGCGATTCGGGAAAACTGTCTGTTAGTCCATCAAGTTTACAAGAACTTATCAGCCAGAGAAAGGGATGCAGGAGCAGCTCGGATCCCCTTCCAGGAGGCAGTAATCGCCACTAACAACCAGTTTTCGACGGGTACTCCCAGGTTCACTATTTCGGAGCAAACCCAAGGAAATATTATGTTGAAGGATTGGGAGCACAACATCGCCATGGGCAAGGAGCAGGCCCATAAGGTAACCATTTCCCTGGAAGAAGCTTTTAATTCTATAGATGGCGAGCTGCTGGGCATTGACAGTGGAGGCAATGCTGAAGCGTTGATGCAAATGAATGTGGAACAGATCTCACTTGATCTGAAAGATAAGGAAGAAAGAGATTCGGTTGATATCTCTCAGATGAATGTGGTGTATATAATCCAAGTTGATAGGTACTTGATCAAGCCCAGCGTGCAACTAAGTACCCTCGACATCATCGACGCACAAATGGAGGACAAGTTGCAACAGTTGGCCCGAGAATGTTACTTCGTTGAGGCCAACTGTCAAGCAAAACCATCACGGCTCATATCCCAACTAGTGGAAAGATGCATCACCTGCACTGAGTCTGCGCGAGGACAAACACTTGGCACCAAGTGAAGACGGAGTAGGCGAAATGGAGCGATTTCTTTCTTCTCGGTCATAGCCGAAATTTTGCGACTGTTGAGATTCTATCCGTTTTGTAAAAATTGTATAAATATATCCCAGAAACAAATAAACAAGGCTGGACCTTTTTGAGTCATTTGTATTAGAGTTTTTACATTGAGAGTTAATACAAGCAGATCTGGAGATTCTCAATTACGTCACTTTTGTATTACAAGTTTGCTTCCTTGTATCTCATTTTTTTTACATTGCAATTCATATTCATAATTGATGTGCTTCGTTATAATTTAGTACGACCACTACTATAGAGAATGAATTTGGGTTTTCTGTAATTGCTTATTGTCTTTCCTCTGCACCAGCTATCAGTTGTGTAAGACCAATCCGCATTTTCGGAATTCTACATATATTCTTTGTTACATTGGTTATTTTCTTACATATTTTCCTCTCCCGTTTATGTCATAATTTTTTCCCCTGGTTGGAACCTTACACTGTGAACAGCTTAATGTTTTTCTCCCATCTCGCCCCTTTTATTAAAATATGATACAGTTATGGGAACGAGACTTAGATTTTCATCCATATTTTATTTCTGCAGTCGTAAGTTCTCTTTTATAAGACCAAACTGAGACAGCACTTAACCTTTCTTACAGTTCTTCATACCTTTATTGTTCCCCCATGATAGTTCCTGTACCAACTCAACCTAACGTTGAACTTGGACTACTGAATCAAACACACATTGCCTTAAACATCTTCAACACCATTCTTAAAACGGAAATTAACCGGGCTAAACTCGAACAATCTTGGACAGCCATTGAACAAGACATAACTACCCAGGAACAGTTGGAAGCTAGACAGCGACAACGTAGAAACTTTCGCTAGTTTCCTTTACCTAGAGTTTACTCTTCCCTCTTCTACACCATCACCTACTTTCGGGTGCCTTGACACTGTACTTTTAATCCTTAGGTACAGACTCAGGAACAACAAGTGGCATATGGAGGATAGTATCATCAATATCATCTTGAAACATTGTCTAGCACATTTACGAGACATCAGAAGTTTTCTTCATCAGCAGCATCATCATTCTCGGAAGAATGCTATCATCATCTGCATCAAATATGTATCAGTAAAAATGATACCTCATCACAGAACTAGGCTGGCATATCACAGTACTACACTAGCTCAATGTCACAGCGGTTAAGCGGGTAGCTCAGTGTCAGTCACATCTTGCTTTACGTCTAACAACTAGGTCAGAAGCAAGTAATATCATCATCTCGCTTTACGTCTAACAACTAGGTCAGAAGTGAGGAATCACAACGTCATGCTTTATGTCTAACAACGAGGTCAAAAGCATGACTCATCTTGCTTTACATCTAACAACAAGGTCAGAAGCATGACTCATCTTGCTTTACATCTAACAACGAGGTCAGAAGCAAGGAACACATCAACATCTCTCTTTACGTCTAACAACAAGGTCATAAGCGAGGAATCATCTTGATTTACGTCTAACAACTAGGTCAAAAGAAAGGAATTAATGGCGTCATGCTTTACATCTAACAACTAGGTCAAAAGAATGAATCATCTTTCTTTACGTCTAACAGCGAGGTCATAAGAAAGGATCACACGGCGTCATGTTTTACATCTAACAGCGAGGTCAGAAGCATGACTCATCTTGCTTTAAGTCTAATAGCGAGGTCAGAAGCAAGGATCACATGACTTCATGCTTTACGTCTAACAGCAAAGTCAAAAGCATGACTCATCTTGCTTTACGTCTAACAACGAGGTCAGAAGCAAGGATCACACGGTGTCATGCTTTACATCTAACAACGAGGTTAGAAGCATGACTCATCTTGTTTTACGTCTAACAACGAGGTCAGAAGCAAGGATCACACAGCGTCATGCTTTACGTCTAACAGTGAGGTCAGAAGCATGACTCATCTTGCTTTACGTCTAACAACTAGGTCATAAGCAAGGAATACATCTACTCCCCCTTTCAGGGAGGGTCCTTTCAGACAATACCAAGCTTATCTAGAAAGTGTTCAAACTTTACACGAGATAGAGGCTTAGTCAACACATCAACAACCTGTTCATCCGTGCTAATGTATTGGAGCTTCAAGGCTCCTCTCTGTACCATGTCATGGATGAAATGATAGAGGATATCTATGTGCTTCTACCTATCATGGAACACAGGATTCTCTATCATTTTAATGCATCTTTGATTGTCACATAGAATTGTGGTTGCTCTCATTTCCAAATCAAATAGGCCTTTCAGCAACTTTCAAAGCCATATATCTTCGCAGCTAGCAGAACATGCAGAAATGTACTCTTCTTCCGCTATGTTGAGAGCAATACTGGATTGCTTCCTACTCTTCCATGAGATCATAGTTGATCCCAAACTGAAACAGCATCCGGAAGTTCTTTTTCTGTCAGCAAATCTTCCTGCCCAATCTGCATCAGTATATCCACTCAATGTGAATTCATGATCTCCATCATAGTTGAGACCATAATCCATTGTACCTTTAAGGTACCTCATCACATGTTTTTCAGCCACTAGATGAACATGTCTGGGATCTACTAGAAACTGACTCAAGGTATTCACTACAAAATAGATGTCTGGTCTGGTGTTCATCAGGTACATCAGCGATCCAATAATTTGTCTGTATAGAGTGGCATCTATCAAATCTGACGAATTATCGACCAACAGCTTCAGCTTTGCTTCCATGGGAGTATTCATGGACTTGCATTCTAGCATGTCGAATCTCTTTAAGATTTCGACCGTGTACTTCCCCTGGTTAAGGAAGATTCTTCCCGAACTCTTCCATACCTCGAGACCTAAGAAGTAATGCATTAGGCCAAGGTCTTTCATTTCAAATTCTGCAGCAAGTCTCTATTTACATTCAGCGATGATATTTTCTTCTCCAGTTAAGAATAAGTCATCCACATACAGTAATAGTATTACTGGTTCATTCTCCATGATCTTGAAGTAGAGATTTGAATTTTCTTTACTCTTGGTAAAGCCCAAGCTCGTCAAGAAACTGTCTATACAGCCATACCAAGCTCTGGGAGCTTGCTTCAATCCGTATACGGCTTTTTTCAATCGACAAACATGAGACTTCTTGTCTTCAACCTCAAATCCTTGGGGTTTCTCTATATACACTTCCTCTTCGATAACACCATTCAGAAAATTTGTCTTCACATCCATCTGATGCAGCTTCCATTTCATCTTGGCATCAAGAGCTATAATGGTTCTGATCGAAGTGTATCTAGCCACAGGAGCGAATGTCTCTTCATAGTCGATTCCTTCCTTCTGGGAAAAGCCACGAGCGACAAATATTGCTTTATATTTCTCAATACTTCCATCAACAGCATGTTTTATCTTGAAGAGCCATTTTGATGATACCACATCCTTACTTTTTGGTATGGGAACTATTTCCCATACATCATTCTTTATTATGGATTGGTATTCCTCTATCATGGCATCTGCCCATTCCTTCTTCTGGATGACCTCTTCAAAACATGTGGGCTCTTCATCAAGTAGATTGCACATCAAATCCATGTAACTGGAGTATGGCTTTGGTCTCTTCACCTGTCTTGTGGTTCCTTCTAGAACACCATACTTCTCTCCATCTTGAATAATCTCTCTTGCCCAAGCAGGCTTTCTTTTATGGGAGAAGGTCATTTGAGGAGGTTCTTGAACTTCTACTATATCATGGTCTTCAGGAGTCTCCTCAGCAAAGGAAGTTACAACTTCCCTTACAGGTTCTGCAGCTCTAGGAACTTCCCTTACGGATTCTATAGTCCTGGGATTTACAGGTTCCTCTTCATATACTTCTTCAAGCTGGCATCTTCTCGATTTCTTAAGTGCTTCTTCTTCATCAAAGGTCACGTCCCTGCTGATCTCAATATGGCAGTGACCAGGTATGTAGATTCTGAAGGCTTTGGATACCTCACAGTATCCCACAAATATTCCCTTCTTTCCGGAGCGTTCTAGCTTGTTTCTTTTCTCTTTCGGTATATGGATAAATACTGGACAGCCAAATATTTTGAGATGCTTACCTCTAGCTTCTTTCCAGTGAACATCTCTTCTGGTGTCTTGAGCCCAAGTGCACTATGGGGAAATCGTTTCTGTACATAAACAGCTGTCATTTCTGCTTCTGCCCATAAGCACATAGGAAGATCTTGATCTTCACAGCTTCTAGCATGGTTCTGTTCTTTCGTTCAGCTACACCGTTTTGTTGGAGATCTTGATCCCAACATCTTTGCAGATATTCACGAATTCTTTTGAGGTATATTTTCTTCCATTATCTGACCTGGGTATCTTAATCTTCCTTACAGAAGGGTTCTCTTATCAAGGCTTTGAATTCCTTGATCTTGTTGAATACTTCAAATATATCCAGGTCTTTTATGAGAATAATCATTAATGAATGATACATAGTATACATACCCATTATTGGAGG
>ML829006.1:0-21828 GCA_009831015.1 Picea engelmannii | reverse complement strand
CATCAAGACAGGAAGGCACAGGGAAAGAAAATTACTTCATGCTGATTATTGATGATTACTCCAGACTTACTTGGGTTTCCTTTCTCAAGGAAAAAACTGAAGCATTTGAGAAGTTTAAAATATTTAAGGCTTTAACTGAGAATAAAACAAGCAAGAGGTTAAAGGCAGTAATATCAGACAGAGGAGGAGAAGTTATGTCAAGTGATTTCAAGGAATTTTGTGATAAGCATGGGATCAAGAGATAGTACACAATCCCAAGAACTCCTCAACAAAATGAAGTAGTTGAGAGGCAAAATAGAACAGTGCAGCAAATGGCCAGGTCAATGATGAATGAGAATAACATTGGTTAAACCTACTGGGTAGAAGAAATACAAACAGTAGTCCATGTTCTTAACAAAGACCACCTCAGACCACAAAGTGACAAGACACCTTATGAACTGTGGTATGGGAGACATGCTTCAATCAAACACTTCAAAGTCTTTGGGAGTAAATGTTACATAAAGAATAATGATGAGAACCTTGGAAAATATGATGACAGGGCTGATGAAGGTATCTTCTTAGGGTATGCTACAAACAATAAAGGATACAGATGTTATAGTAAGAGGCTGCATAAAATGGTTGACAGTATTGACATAAAAGTTGATGAAGGAATCCCAGCAAGAGAGGTGTACAATAATGAGTCATCTACAGAGGACACAACTAAAGCTGAAGATGAACAGGTCCAAGAATCATAAAATGAAGACTCTAAATCAGATGAAGACACAGATACTCAGATAGATTCAAATCAGCAGACAACTTCAAATTCCTCCTCCAGAATCACTCAAAATAATCGTCCTGCAAGTCAGATAATTGGCGAAAAAGACAAAGTTGTACAAACCAGGAGAAAGATAATCAAAGACACTGAACAATCACATATAGCTTTCATATCATTGTTGGAACCAAAGAATTTTAATGAAGCTAGCAAAGATGACCATTGGGTTAAAGAAATGAATGATGAACTTTATTAGATTGATAAAAACAATATGTGGGAGATGGTTCATAGACCTGAAGGTAAAAATATCATTGGTTCCAAATGGATCTTTAAGAATAAGCTGAATGAGCAGGGACAAGCTGTCAAGAACAAAGCAAGATTGGTCTGTAAAGGATATGCTCAAATAGAAGGACTGGATTTTAATGAAACATTTGCGCCCGTAACAAGATTAGAAGCTATCAGAATGTTTCTTGCCTATGCTTGTCATAAAAGGTTTAAAGTCTATCAAATGGATGTCAAGTCATCTTTTCTAAATGGAGATTTAAGTGAAGAAGTCTATATGGAACAACCAGAGGG
The DNA here is from genome assembly GCA_009831015.1 of Picea engelmannii. Taxonomy (NCBI): domain Eukaryota; kingdom Viridiplantae; phylum Streptophyta; class Pinopsida; order Pinales; family Pinaceae; genus Picea; species Picea engelmannii. The sequence continues at coordinate 20,501 of ML829006.1, read as the reverse complement.
TTTCGAACTGTCTGATAACCCTAGCTTAGTATGCAAATTGAAGAAAGCTTTATATGGATTAAAACAAGCCCCTCGAGCCTGGTATCATGGACTGGATACATATCTCAAAGACAAAGGGTTCAAGAGAGGAACAGTTGACAAAAATCTGTATATCAAAATAGAGGATAATGATCTACTCATTGTATTGGTCTATGTAGATGACATCGTCTTCGGATGCAATAAGGATTCATTGGTACAATGGTTTGGTTCTGCCATGGAGTCTGAGTTTGAAATGTCTATGATAGGTGAAATGTCATTTTTTCTTGGTCTACAAATTACTCAAAGGCCTGAAGGGATGTTCATTTCTCAAGAAAAATATCTAAGAGAAATGTTGAAAAGGTTTCAAATGGAAGATTCTAAACCTGTGGGTACACCTATGGTTACTGGATGAAAATTAAGAAAGGATGATGACTCATCTGATGTTGATCAAAGTTCATATAGGTCGATGATAGGCAGCCTGTTGTACATCACAGCATCTCGCCCAGACATAATGCATGATGTTGGAATGGTAGGAAGATATCAGTCTGCACCTAAACAGAGTCATTTGCAAGCTGTCAAAAGGATATTCAAGTATTTGAAATAAACAATGACTTATGGTCTGTGGTATCCCAGAAATCAGAATTTTCAGTTAACTGCCTATTCAGATGCAGATTGGGCAAACTGTGTTGATGAGAGAAAAAGCACCAGTGGAGGAGCATTCTTCCTGGGTGACTCATTAGTAGCATGTCTTAGTAAAAAGCAAGGTTCCATTTCCTTATCAACTACAAAGGTGGAGTACATTGTTGCTGCTACCTGTTGCACTCAGGTATTATGGATGATTCAGACACTTGCAGACTTGGAGGTAAAATACGTTGCACCGATCCCAATTCATTGTGATAACACTAGTGCCATCAGTGTGTCTAAGAATCATGTATTCCACTCCAAGACCAAGCATATTCCCATAAAATACCATTTTCCGAGAGAGAAGGTCACCAATCAGGTTGTTCAAGTCCATTACATTCCAACCACAGAACAAATTGCAGACATATTTACTAAACCCCTAGCCAAGACACCATTTGAATATCTTTGATAGAAGTTGGGTGTCATACTGTCTCACACCTAAGAGAGTCCATCCTGTTAGGGGTAGTTTTATATTGATTGAATATCTGATACCTCCTAAAACTACTGCAACAGCTCAGGGGGAGCATGTTTTATTTGACATTGATGTCAAAGGGGGAGAAAAAGGAGTGGTTCGGACCGGATGCTACAGTTGGAAGTCCAAATAGATTAGCGCAGTCATTCAGGGTTGCCATCAATGCCAAAGGGGGATATTATTGTGATTATCATTGATGGCAGGTGTGATTGTCATTGATGGCAAGATCAGAGTATGAAACGATGGAAAAACAGGGACAACGAAATCCCAGGAGGAGAAGTGACAGTGATCTTTGGATCCCATTGAGAATTCTTGATGAACGTCAGATCTGAGCCCGAAGTCTGACCAGCGTTGGATCCAGGAGAACCTACACATTCGTTAAAGAGCAAGGTGAAGCGAGGTTACGAAATACTGAAGGCAGGAGGATAGTTTCAGATATCGGAAGTTGGAAGAGAGAAGACTCTTCATCATCAAGAGTCTCGGAATCGCGAAATGTGAAACCCCAAAAACCCGAAACCCGAAATAGGCACACCAACAAAGAATTTCACAGACCAGGAAATAACTCCATTTCGGGGTCCTGGATACCGGGAGTTGAAGTGTCGAAACACTTCATCACAAGAGTTCTGAAATGTCGAATCACCAAAATCCAAAAACCCAAAACCCGAAATAGGCACAACAACAAAGAATTTCGCAGACCGGGAAATAACTCCATTTCGTGGTCCCGGATACCGGGAGTTGAAGTGTCAAAACACTTCATCACATGAGTGACAAAATGTCAAATCGCCGAAATGTGAAACACCGAAATCCCAAAATAGGCACACCAACAAAGATCTTCGCAGACTGAGAAATAACTCCATTTCAGAGTCCTGGATACCGAGAGTTGAAGTGTCAAAACACTTCACCACAGAAGTGTCGAAATGTTGAATCGCCGAAAAGCGAAACAACAAAATACCGGATCTTTGATACAACTCCATTTTGGAACTTCAAATACCAGGAGTTGGAGGAGTTAAGCGCCGAGACTCTTCACCACAGGAGTCCCGAAACAGTGAAATTCGAAACGCCGAAATGTCGTTGATCCGACTCCATTTTGAAGTTTCGGATACCGGGACTTCGAGTTGTCAAGAACTCTCACATCAAGAATGTTGAAATCGCGATATGCGAAATCACGAAGAGATATAGACCGTCGAATCATCAAGAGTGTGGACCATTGATCCGACTCCATTTCGGAGGTTCGGATACCAGGAGTTGGAAGAGTCAAGAGTTGAGACTCTTCATCAAAGGAGTCCCGAAATTTTGAAATGCGAAATGCCGAAATGCGAAATGTGAAAATACCTTTTTGGTGTAAGTCTTGGTCACCGTCGAAGGTCACATCGTTGAAGAGTTGTAGAGAAGAGCTCGAGGTGACAAGCTCCATTTCATAGTTTGGGACATGGAAAATCGAGACTCTTCACCACAAGAATGTTGAAATGTGAAATAAACGCAAGATCCTACGGATCCAATCCAACGGTCCAAGTGAATTTAAGTATGATCGGAGGGCTACTGTTGCACTTCAGAGTGTAACTGCTAGAAACGACTGATGGCTTCTGCCAGAGGGATGAAATAGGCCTCAGTGTGATTGTCAGAGAAGATGGAGAGGCTCGAGGCATCTTCTGGTGGAAGGAAGACTATTCTTAGAATTGATTGACAGATGGAAGAGTGTTGAAGGTTGTAACTGCTACAGAGAGGATAATCTTGACTTTGATAGAGAAGACGAAGAGCCTCAACTGTGAGACAGGCTAGGGAATCTCAGCATAACACCCGGTGATGATGGACGCATGGGTTTAACTACCAGAGAAGCTGAAGAGTTGTGATTATGATCAGGCAGAGCACTTGACATGGAGAGAGCATGCAGAAGCATGGCGAAAGAGCATGTACAAGGTGCACATAGACTATAAGTATGCATAACAAAGAAGAGATGGGTGTTGTTGTTGTTCAGTGTGATCAAGGAGTGTAGAAGGAGGATTGTGTAGCAGTGGAAACATGGAGAAGAGGAATGGTGCACTGAATGGACATGGCACACAGAGAATAAAAGGTAGAGGCACATAAAGCACAAGGGAGGTGTGCAGCAAGACAGTGAGGCAGTAAAGGAAGGTTGAGGTGATCTTGTAGAGAAAAAACAGAAGATCAAAAAAAAAAAATGCAAGAAGATGCAGATAGAGAGACACTGATACAGGAGAGCAGAGCAGCATAGAAGAATAGTGATAAGCCTGGTAAGCCAATGATAAATATTGTATCACTATGATAAATTTATATATAGAAAACTTTATATGTTAGGGTGGAAGGGAGGTGCTAGGGAGGACTATTTTCCTCAGAGTTTCAAGTGGGTGCTTGAACACAAGGAGTTGTAGCTTCCATCTATTTACAGCCATAGAAACAAGGGTGGCAGGGTGGTGCAAGGGAGAACTATTGTTCTCTGTTATACAGGTTGGTGCCTGTGTGACTGGAAGTTGGTGCTTCCATCCAGTTGATGCTAGAACACTTAGGGAGTTGGTGCTTCCTTCTAGTGGGTGCTATAGAAACCAGGGAGTTGGTGCTTCCTTCTAGTTGGTGCTAGATAATCCAGAGAGTTGGTGCTCTCAACAAGTAGTAGCTTGCAAAATAGAGGTTGTAGCCTCATTATGAGTTGGTGCTCATATGTATGATAATGTAAAGAATGTAAAGATTACTTATCATATAAAGAAGAAGAGGTTTTTACCATGTATGGGTTTCCTCTGGAAATATCTGTCTCTGTGTATCTCATATGTGTGACTGATGTTGAATGTTCTATTGCTTACTTCCCTGCATTATTGTGACTGTCATTAAATGTTGTGTAAAGAGTTTAAAATAAGTATAATTTTTTAAGCCCAGTAACAATTGATTCACCCCCCCCCCCTCTCAGTTTTCCAACAGGTCAGTCTTCACTATGGCCAGTATTCTCAGAACTGCAGAAGCAGCACTTGTGCGCGCTACAATTGGACAGTTTGTGCACAAGTTTGGAAGAGAGTTGTTGTTGCAGCTGCTGCAACTAGCAGATTTCGGTTTTGGCTTGGACTCTCTCTTGGTTATGGTTTAGACTCTCTGATCAGCTCTTGTTACTCTTGCTTGGTGCGCTATCCTTGGAGAAAAGTGTGCCACCTTTGTTTGGTTATCTAGCCTAGGGTTTGCTTCCAAAATGATTCTCTGTCAAGGTTAAGGTGCTCGGGGGTGGCTTTGGCCTATGGTTCGATGACAATATCACTATATTGTCTATGGTTAAATGAACACATCCATTATATTCTAACAAGTTATGGGCCCACACTATCTTCGGACAGCCTAACTGTTGGAAGATACATTGGGAGGATTTTATCAATTGCAGTTGCAGTTGCAGCCAGTTTTGGCTGCAGCAATGAAACCCTAACCCTCTCGTTGAGGCACCTTAAGTGAAGGGATTGACCTAATTTATGGATATACCAGTGCACCCTAGCCTAGCGCACCTCTTGGTACTCTCAGCAAGCTAATACGTCAAGTTTGAGTTTTTGGTCAAATCTAGGGTTGACCAAGTCAGAGAAGCCATGACTTACTCTATGAAGTCAAAAAACAAGTTATAAGGGGATTCTAACTTCATATCATGGAAGACAAGGATTGATCTCATGCTTGCCAAGAATAAAGTGTTGGATATCATGAAAGGAAAGATTGTGGAACCAGAGTTTGAAGAAGGAAAAGAGAAGTAACTGTAGAACGTTGCAGTTATGGAGAAGTTCAAAGACAATGGCATCAATTCCATGAATATCATAGTGGATTCTATAAAATACCACTTGATACCCTACATCTCCCATCTTTATTCGTCTAAGAAGATGTACGATGCCCTAATAAACCTCTTCTCAGTCAGAAACATTGGACATGTAATGAGTCTGAAGAACGACCTCCATGAAATGAAAATGAATGATGATGACAGCATAACATCATACTTTGTGAGAATCTCTCATTTGAGAGATCAACTACAAGACATTGAAGAGATAATTTTAGAGAAGGAACTGGTAAATATAGTACTCAATGGTCTTCCCAAGACATGGGATGCATTTTCCGCAAGCATGAACATGAGGAAGGAGTATCCCACATTTGAAGAACCTTGGACTTGTTGTGCACAAGAAGAATCAAGGATCAGTGCAAAATATAAACCCCAAAAGAAATACGATGATCAAGCCTTCACAGCAAAGTTCAAGAATTTCAGGAATAAAAATAATTTTGGCTCCAGGAAGAAACCAAATCAAGAGAAAGATATGTCAAAAATACAATGCTTCAATTGTTGAAAGTATGGTCACTACAAGAATCATTGTCCCGAGCTAAAGAAAAGGAAGGAGACACACGAAGCATCATTTTCCAAAGAAGAGGAACCTTCAAAGAATACTAAGAAGGATGAAACAAACTTCTTCTTCTAAGACAAGGTAACAATATTATTCATAGTTCTTGTACATACCATGTTTTCTATACATATCTTGCATATATATTTCTTAGAAGATAATATGTTCAAAAATAAACTATACCTATGGAAGAACAACAAGATAAGGATTGTTATCACAATGACTACAAGTCAGGCAATACACATGAAAAGATGAAGTACATCAACAACCCCTGGTAACAATTCATGTGGAAGTTATTACATAAGTAACAGCTGCAAGATAAGCCGAAATCATAATCAATATCGAAGAAACCTAAAAGAAGTAAAGACAAAAAGAAGTCAGCAATCAAGAGGAAATTGGAGAAAGACTTATGACACTTTGCATAAATCAATAAGGATGCAAATGGAAGTGTGGACTCTGATAGATGGAGGGAGCCAATTATTTATTTCCAAAAGAATAGCATGCATTCATACATGAAGCAAGGGTTAGGAGGGATATAATCCTATGATCCATTGAATATGATTAAGTATATATCCATGGTAGCAGCCATGAAAAGCAGTGCGTGTTCAGTTTGACTTTAGAAGAAGTCTTCTTCGAAAAGAAGCCTTAAGGTATCCCTGGTTGTCCATACACATCCATGATCCTATGATGAAAGAAATAAGTTGGAATCTTCAAGTCATGGAATCTATAGAAAAATCCATGGACCTAAGAGCTAAAGAAAAACATGAGGAAGAACATGAAGATTCCAAGAAAGATAGAAAATCCAGAACAACCAGTCATTGTATCAAGAATCACAAGACTACCAGCCTGATATGAACTCACTAAAAGCACTCAAGCAGAGGAACTGAAAGTTGTGATGAAGAACAGTGTATGGAAGACTTGTGAATATAAGCATTGAGAGATCCAAAACTAGAGGTTCTCCCAGATGGAGGGAGAAGACTATGATGATTGCTTGTTCCAGTAAACCAGATGTACCTATGCATGAGTCATTATATCTCCTGCTATATCCATGGGTTGGAGTTTACATCAGAAAAATGTAAGGATTGTTCTCCTCAACAAAGTAATCAAATAAAGAATTGTATAGCAACCTCAAGGTTTTGAGGTATACCAAAAGGAGACCCTTGTATGCATATGAAAGAAGACAACTTGGTAAAGAACCTCCAATGCACAGCAGAAGCATGGTGAAAAACTTTCTATAACGAAGATATTGTATCATAATGGTTACTCAGAAGCTCAGGATGATGAATTGTTAATCCATGACAAACCCTCATGATGGAAGAAGAAGTACCACTTGGATATGTTCCAGTTTGACCCTTGCCACGATGTTATGAGCTAGCAGGAAACAAAATATAAATCCAACAATGATATATTATATTGATTAGAGCTATATGAAGCCTTCAAAGAAAATCAGTGTTCCAAAAAGATCGAAGTACATTGAGATCAAGCATTACATTCTCCATGTTGAAGTCTGAAAAAGAGAAAGTGGTTCTCCAATATATATCTCCATAGATGAACAAATAAGAAGACATTTTTGGTCAAGCCTCTATCTAAGATGAAAGAGTTTGTGTACTCAAGATGGGGCTCATGGAGACGAATTCCTTATTGAAAAAGTAAGAGATGGATCCCAGGTTGGGAGGGACCACTGATGTGTTATTGATTTATGGACAGTCATTTTTCAGTTCGAAAAATGGTCCAGGATGAGAAGTACCTTTCCAGTTTGGAAAGTGGTTTGAGATTTCTGACGAACATGCATTTTCCAGTTCAGAAAATGGTCCAGATCGAACGGTCATTTTCGTAATGAAAATGGTTCGATGGATTGTTGATGTACCATAGACAATGATTCCCCCTGTGGCTAGTGTGGGGGAATGGTCTAGGACAGTCTCTCTTCTTGACGGTCACTCTCGGTAGTGGTCAAGAAGATTGGTCTACCTCGTCGGACAGTCATTCTTTCGAAGAATGGTTCATTTTGGAGGTTGGTGCAGGAAAGTCATTTCCTTAGGAAATGGTCCGGATAGTAATTCCCTAGGGCAGATTCATTCTCTCCAAGTTGCACTTTGTTTAGTACCGGAGGAATGGCCCAAATAGGTCAATGGTCCAGGTTCAGGAATCAGGGACAAGCATTCCCTAGGGCAGACTCATTCTCTCTAGGCTTCACTTTGTTTAGTGTCGGACGAATGGCTGAGATAGGTGAATGGTCCAGGCTTAGAAATCGGGATAGTTATTCTTCATTGCTTGAGAAGAATAGTCCAGATAGCTCATCATTAATTTTTTACCTTCTTAGGTCAGATGCTCTTCCAGATCTCAGAGATGTGACTGGAAGAATGGCCCATATAATTCATTTTATATCATAACAATGTTTTTCTATGCAGGTTGATATCAAATGATATGATTGTTATAGAGACTGTATGTCTCTAGACAGTGTACGTATGCTATTGTGGTAGATGTGTTCCACTGATTGTGACTATATTTCCCTGATAAAGTATATGTGTGCTACTTAGTGTGGTAGTGTACCACTGGATTGTAGTTGCGTACTACTATGGATAGACACAGTTGTGTTCTATTGAATGACATTGTTCTGACTTCCTTGAATACTATCAGTAGTGTTGGAAATGATTATCAGCTAGATGGATGATCAATGGACAAAGATTCCCTAGATAGAAACTGGTCCAAGACATTCATTCTTCTAGGATATGTTCAGATTAGAAGAATGGATCTTGTGTCACTCTGTGGAGTGAGTGACTTATCTAGCATCATGTCTGATTACTCAAATGGAGTATGGTTTCGAGAGATGATGCAGTTGATGACACTGATAGTGATGATGGTGCTCATGATCTAATCATGAGATAGTATATATGACTATGTTGATGCTACCAAGTGAATATTATGTTTTTGCTCAAGACCATTACCTTCAATACCTCCCTATCTAGGAGGGAGTGTTGATATTATGGTAGCTGCGGGAGGTATTTACCTCCACGTGTAAACCTGACGAGAATAGAATATTCTGGGAAGCAATAAGAAACCCTAATTAATTGGTTAAAAACCATAGAAGACAAGTTGGCTCAAGAGAATGACTTGTATTAGGTTATTAGCCTCCAAGAGAAGAAGTTGGCTAAAGGAAATGTTATATACTAAAGAATTAGTACCCAGGATGAGAAGTTGGCCCAGGCAATCTGCCAGAAATAGTATAAATACAGGAGGTCAGTCTTCATTATGACCAGTATTCTCAGAACTGCAGAAGCAGCACTTGTGCGCACTACAGTTGGCCAGTTTGTGTGCAAGTTTGGAGGAGATTTATTGTTGCATCTACTGCAACTAGCCGATTTTGGTTTTGGCTTGGACTCTCTCTTGGTTATGGTTTGGACTCTCTGATCAGATCTTGTTACTCTTTCTTGGTGCACTATCCTTGGAGAAAGGTGTGCCACCTTTGCTTGGCTATCTAGCGTAGGTTTTGCTTCCGGAATGATTCTCTATAAAAGTTAAGGTGCTCGAGGGTGGCTTCGGCCTATGGTTGGGTGACAATATTGCTATATTGTCTATGGTTAAATGAGCACATCCATTATATTCTAACAGCTTCCCTACATTGGTGGTTAAATAGCACCCACACCCCTTCATATTGTGGTCACAGTGCCAAAATAGAATCATGTGATGGGGCTTAGCCCCAGCCCTTTTCTGCCCCACATATCAATACAATGCACTTTAAATAAATTTAATGTGATTTATATAAGAAGAAACAATTGCGGCGCGTTGGCGTTTGGTCATTTCCCAAAGCGTTAGCTCCTATCAGTAGGTCACAGTTTCCATTCTCATGAGTTACCAAATTTTTTAACAAATCCACCAACCAACAACAGGGTGCCACGTGGCATCCCACGCCTAGGCCACGTGGCACCTCCACATTAAATCAACCATATGCCACATGTCAAGCATTTATTGGTCCACACCTGTATCACCTACCCAGTAACATGTCACCACCTGCCTCTACCATGCCAGCATAATGAAGTAGCTTGGTGATGTCATGCTGACGTCAGCATTGCGTTTTTGTGAGTTTGACCATTGACTTTTTGCATGTTTGAGAATCTGATCAGAGTGTGATAACTCTCGCATATGGAGCCCGTTTGATAAAGTAAATATATGGCCAGAATAAGCGCAACGAGTCGGTCGCAATGGAATTAGTTTCAGTCAAATTCGAGAACTTTCATTTTTGAGCATTTTCTGGACCTGGGGAGCCTCCTAGATCATTCCTCCCCACTTGGAAGCTTTTGGAGCACCAAAAGTCTACTTTTACTCAGGTAAGAAATGAGGGTACTTCCTCCCCACTTGTCATGTATCATCCATCCTTTATGTTGGGACAATGATCACATGACTAATCACAACAAACATAAAAATTGAGATAGCATTGTTTATCAAAGTAATCATCTCATTTATTGCACAATCATTTGCATTCTTTGTCGCATTTAGCATCCATACACCACTGAATAGAAGAAAACTAAACAACAATACGGAATATGCGAATGAGAATGAAAAAACATGCTTCCCCTTCTAAACAGGAACAGTAATCAAAGTATGTAGTTGGTCCTCATGTTGTAACTCTGGTGACACTTCATGATTATTAGATACATATTGAATCATCTCATGTTTAGCATCACTAAATTCCTGATTTATTACACACATAAGTGTTGAACTTTTGCTTGCATTTACCATTCTTTTTAACTACCCTGTAGTTGTAAAAGATCTGTTAGTTTTCATGCAATGAGCACGAACAATGTACTCTTTCCCATCTTTCTTGAAGAAATATTTATTTTCCTCCCTGTAGAATATGGATTTTCTATCATAAAGGCATGGGCTTCCCAGGAAAATTCCGCATATGTCCAGTGGCACCATATCAAGATCTACTTCATCAACATAATTAGAAGTGATTTCGAACTTAATTTTACATTGCTTGGTTACTTGCAAATTATTATCACCACGTATCCATCTCAATGGATATGGTCTAGGATGTGGCTTAGTTTCAAGTCTCAAATTATTTACAACCTCTTCAATGATTAGATTGGCTTGTGATCCACTGTCTCCAAGAGTATCAACTTTAACATTATTTTTTATGTCCCATATGTGGAAAATTCCACTCCTTTTACACTCATCATTTACAACATCTGAATTAGAAGAGCTAGTACTGGCAACAGAATTTATACCTCAGATTCCCATAGATACAACTTTTGTCTCATCATCGAAGTATAATCCAAGATCCAATTGAACTGTTGCAACTGTGGTATTCTTTCTCCCTTGATTGGCATACTTCTTTGGCTTCAACTCAGGATGTAAGATCCAACAATGATCTTCATCATGGCCTACCTTCTTGCAATGCTTGCAAGTAGGATTCTCCTTTCTTGTTGTGGCCATATTCTTCTCTTTCTCTTTTCTTTTCCCTGAATCCTTTCTTTGCCAAGTATCTATAGAAACACTATCACCAACATTCTCTTTACTTGATTCAATGTGAATGGCTTGTACACATACTTCATCAAAGTTAGAAGGATTTAACATAAGAATAGTGTGCTTGAGATAAGAATGTAAACCACCAATATATTTTAGGAGTGTATCTTCTGTATATAAAGGAATACCCAAATTTAATGCTTTCTTACGAAATATTTGAGTATATTCTTGTACACTTTGATTGTTAACTTGCCTTAAACTTTTCCAATTCATAATTTTCTGTTGCATGTATGCAAATGGATAAAATTGTTTCTTCAAACCAGTAATAAAATCATTCCGGGAAGAGATTGTTTCACCATTTTTCTTGAGATCATCTTTAGTTTTGATTTCCCACCATATGAGAGTTGTGCCTCCCAATTTGAGACTTGCAAGTTGGATATTTTTTTCATCATCAACAATCCTTTGTATCCTGCAATAGACTTTTAACTGTCTAACCAATTATCTAGCTTTTCTGCATCTAATTCACCATCATAAGTGGGTAAATTAAACTTTACGTCTAACTTTAATAAAGGCATATCAGAAGAAGGATGAGTTTTTTTAGGTTGTTTTTCCTTGGAGGGATGTACACTTGCTTCACTTGTAGATGAAGAGGATGAAGGAGAAGAAGGTTTTGAAGGTCCACCACCTCCAACTCCTCCTTCTACTCTTACTGAAGATTCACCTTCTTCAACCTTTGGATTTCTTCGTTGTCTTGTTTCATGGTAAAGTTCCTCTACCATGGATTTCATTAATTTAAATGCCTCAAAGAAATCATCCTTAGATGCAAAAGGACCTAGTTTTCTAGGTGAATACATCTCTTGTTTATGAGGTCTCCTTTAAATCTCTGGATTACACGCCTCAAGTTGGCCTTCTCCTCGCTTGATTTTGGCTCTGGTGAGAATCCAATGCTTGCAATTCATGTCAAACCTTCAAAACCAAATCCTCTGATACCATAAACTTGATCCAAAAATGAGAGGTTTTACTAAAAATTGCAAGTTAAGTTTAAGTGCTTTATGCATCGGATCGATAAGAATGAAAAACACATAATACTTTACTAATTGTTGCGGAATAACAATTACAATATTAACCTGATGCTCATAAGTGATTAAAGAGTTCATCCATCACTTAACATGTTGCAAATAAGAGAAGATAGCAATAACCAATAAAATGAAATAGAGACAAGAACTTGTTAACAGAGTTCACCAATCATTGGCTACGTCTCTGGGCCCACTTCTAAGTGGAGGACCTCTTTATTGTTCTTCAAATTCTCAAGTTCTCTTTACATTGGCTCTTTTCTATTACAAAACATTCTTCAGATCTGTTGTGTAAGACCTCCTTTCTTAAATACATACATGCCTCAACAATCTCCTCTCAAAACATGGCTTAATGCCTCTCAAAACATGAAAAATGGACAATTTACACAAGCTACTCCTCCAAATCCCTGCATACAAAAGTTCCCCCTCAAGATCAAAAACCCTAATTTATATATTCTTTAGGCCCAATAAGAAAATCCCAACTTCCCCTGAAGATATGGCCTCTTTTTGGGATCAAATCCCTCTTCAAATGGCCAAAATATCCTAAAAAATACATATTCTAGGCCAAACTTTAGGCAAAAACCCACTTTTTATTAAAAATACATAGAGTAGCCCCTAAGGTTGGGCGCACGCCTCTTCAAAGTGGTCATATGAGATTCATATGGCCAAGCTCCAGCCCAAAGAGTTGTGTGATGGCCTTAAACCGATCTAGCTCCTGGATACATGGCGCATAGCATGGAACCAACTCCTAACAACTCCGCGCGCATATGGATAAGCCCCTTTTTTATTGGTGGTACGTGGCTTTCCCGTGTTGGTGGTTAAATAGCACCCGCTCCCCTTCATATTTTGGTCACAGCGCCAAAATAGAACCATGGGCTAGGGCTTAGCCCCAACCCTTTTCTGCCCCACATATCAATACATTGCACTTTAAATAAATTTAATGTGATTTATATAACAAGAAACAATTGTGGCATGTTGGCATTTGGTCATTTCCCAAAGCAGCAGGTCATGGGTTCCATTCTCATGAGTTACCAAATTTTTTAACAAAGCCACCAACCAACGACGTGGTGCCACGTGGCAGCCCACGCCTGGGCCACGTGGCACCTCCACATTAAATCAACCATATGCCATGTTTCAAGCATTTATTGGTCCATGCCTGTATCACCTACCCAGTCACATGTCGACACCTACCTCTGCCACGTCAACATAATGAAGTAGCTTGGTGATGTCATGCTGACGTCAGCATTGAGTTTTTGCCAGTTTGACCATTGACTTTTTGCTTGTTTGAGAATATGATCATAGTGCGATAACTCTCGCATACGGAGTCCATTTGAGAAATTAAATATATGGTCGGAATCAGTGCGACGAGTCGGTCGCAATGGAATTGGTTTCATTCAATTTCAAGAACTTTCATTTTTTAGCATTTTTTGGACCGAGGGAGCCTCCTGGATCACTACTTTAGCCTCAATTTTCAAAATTCCAATCTTTCCTAATAGGGAATATGAGATTAAGGTCAAGCACAGACCAACATTCCCTAATAATATTAATTGCTGGCAGGTTTTTGAAGATGATAAACAAATAGAATTTTTTCTCAAAATGGAGGATGAATTTGAAAATTTAAATATTGATGAATAATATTGTGGTGAAGAAGAAGATGCAATTGTGTTCACAAATGATGGTTATTTAAAGAATCATATTGTTGGCAAAGACATAATGCAACTAAAAAATAACATCGTCCCCAGAGGCCTCGTCCCATTGGAGAAACTCTTTGACAATAATGATGTGGCCAGGAGTCCTAAAATTACTGTAAATGATGGAGATGTTGAAGATTGCAACATTGGGACTCAGGAAGATCCCAATATCATTAATATGTCCAAGACACTGAGCCCAGAGGTCAAATAAAGGTACATCAATTTAATGAAATAATTTCATGAAATAATTTTATGATACCAAGGTGATTCAGCATGTGATTCCAATCAAAGAATATCATAAACCTTTCAAACATAAATTAAGAAGATTCAATCCTTTGTTGGTGCCCTTAATTGAGAAAGATATAAATAATTTGTTTGAAGCCAAGATCATAGTGTCTTTGAGGTTTTCCAAGTGGGTGGCAAATCTGGTACCTGTCAGAAAGAATAGTGGAGAGATCAGGTTATGTGTAGACTTCAAGAATCTGAAGAGGGTGTCTCTCAAGGAAAATTGTCCACTGCCTAAGATGGATCATATTCTACAAAAAGTGGTGGGTTCTCAAAAAATGTCAATGCTGGATGGTTTCTCTGGGTACAATCAAATCATTGTACACCCTGATGATCAGGATAAGACAGCCTTCACAATGCCATGGGGCACCTTCATGTATGCCAAGATGCCTTTTGGGCTCATGAATGCAGGAGAAACATTTCAAATGGATATGGATATAGATTTTGCTGATGAAAAAGATAAATTTATTTTTATTTACTTAGATGATATCATTGTATATTCAGTTTTTTATGAAGAACATCTTAAGCATCTAAGAAGGGATTTTCAAAAGTGTAGGAAGTTTGGCATTTCATTGAACCGGAAGAAGTCTAATTTCGGCATGGAAGAGGGGAAGTTGCTTGGTCACATTATTTCAAAGGAGGGAATAAAGATAGATCCCAGCAGAGTTGAGGGAATCTTAAAAATTGGCACACCCAAAAGCAAAAAAGAAGTGAAATTTTTCCTGGGGAAAGTAAACTTTTTGAGAAGATTCATCCCTAACCTGGCTGAAATTATAAAGCATATCACTAATCTGCTCAAGAAAGGAAGTGAGATAAAGTGGACCCCTGAAGCCAGAAAATACTTTGAAGACAATAAAGTGGCATTGACCAAGGCCCCAATGTTGGGGAGTCCCAACTTTGAAAAATACTTTATATTGTTTTCCTTTGCCTCGGAGCACACCATTGTTGGTGTTCTATTACAGAAGGATGAGTAGAAATTTGAGAAGCCTATAGAATACTATAGTAGGACATTGAGGGATTCCCCATTGAAGTATGATATCATGGAAAAGTAGGCATATGTGTTGGTCAAGGCCCTAAAGGATTTTAGAATTTATATCTTTTATTCTCATACCACTTCCTATGTGCCCATCAATTCTGTGAAAGACATTTTAACTCAGCATGATCCTGAAGGAAAAAGGGGCAAGTGGATACTTGTGTTTTTGGAATATGACCTTGAGATCAAACCTACAAAGTTGATCAAAGGGAAAGGACTTGCCAAGATAATGGCACAGACAAATTGTGAGATCTTGGGAATTAACTTCATTGTTGACTTGTCAGCAGATTTAGAAGAAGAAAGGGCCCCTCAGGTATCTCAAAAATTCCTTGACTCCCAATGGTTGATGATATTATGGTAGTTGCGGGAGGTATTTACCTTCACGTGTAAACCTGACGAGGATAGAATACTCTGGGAAGCAAGAAGAAACCCTAATGAGTTGGCTAATAACCCTAGAAGACTTGTCAGCTCAAGAAGATAAATTATATTAGGTTATTAGCCTCCAAGAGAAGAAGTCGGCCAGAAATAATAATATATACTAAACAGATAGATACCCAGAATGAGAATTCAGCCCATGCAGTTAGCCAGAATTAGTATAAATACAGGAGGCCAGTTCTCATTCTGGCAGGAAGCCCCATAATTGCAGAGCAGCACTTGTGTGCACTGCGCAGGTTTGGAGGAGAGTTTATGTTGCAGTTGTTGCAGATAGCAGTTACGCTTGGACTATATCTTGGCTAGGGTTTGGAACATTTGATCAACTCTTGTTGATGCGCTATCCTTGGGGAAAGGTGCGCTACCCTTTGTTTGGCTATCTAGCCTAAGGTTTGCTTCCAGAGTGATTCTTTGTAAAGGTTAAGGTGCTCGGAGGGTGGCTTCGGCCTATGGTTGGGTGACAATAGAGATATTGTCAATGGTAAAACGAGCACATCCATTATATTCTAATAGGTTATGGGCCCACGCCTCCTTCATTCAGTCTAACCACTGGAAGGAAACATAGCCGTAAGGATATTAATCTCATTGAAGAACTGTCGCTAGGGTTTCTAGCAGCAACAGTCACCATAGAACTGTCGCTAGGGTTTCTAGCAGCAACAGTCACCATAGAACTGTCGCTAGGGTTACTGGCAGGTGCAGTTGTAGAAACTCTAATCCTCTCATTGAGGAACCTTAAGTGAAGGGATTGACCTAAACTCCAGACAGATCAGTGCACCCTAGACTAGCACATCTCTTGGTACTCTCATCAAGCCAAGACGTCAAGTTTGAGTTTGTGGTCAAATTTAGGGTTTGACCAAGTCAAAGCAACCATGACTTATTCTATGAAGTCAGAGAACAAGTTATATGGAGCCTCTAAATTCAGAGTGTTGAAGACAAGTATTGACCTCATCCTTTCCAAGAATAAAGTGTTGAATATCGTGAAAGGAAAGATCGTGGAACCAGTGTTTAAAGAAGGAAAAGAGAAGGAACCACAGAATGTTGCAGTTATGGAGAAGTTCAAAGACGGTGACATAAATGCCATGAGTATCATAGTGGACTCTATAAAAGACCACTTGATACCATACACCTCTCATACTGACTCATCAAAGAATATGTACGATGCCCTAACAAACCTCTTCTCAGTCAAAAACATTGGAGAAGTCATGAGTTTGAAGAATGAGCTTCGTGACATGAAGATGAATGATGATGATAGCATAACATCATACTTTGTGAGAATCTCTCAGTTAAAGAGATCAACTACAAGCTATTGAAGAGATCATTTCAAAGAAGTAATTGGTAAACATAGTACTCAATGGTCTTCCCAAGACGTGGGATGCATTTTCCGCAAGCATGAACACAAGAAAGGAGTATTCGACATTTGAAGAACTTTGGACTTGTTGTGCTCAAGAAGAATCAAGGATCAGTGAAAAACAGAAACCCTAAAAGAAGTGTGATGATCAATCCTTCACAGCAATATTCAAGAGCCTCGTGAACAAAAGGAAGTTTGGCTCAAGGAGGAAGCCAAATCAAGAGAAAGACATTTTAGAAATACAATGCTTCAACTGTCAAAAGTATGGTCACTACAAGAATCTTTGTCCCAATCTAAGCAAAAGGAAGGAAAAACACGAAGCATCAGTTGTTGAAGAAAAGGAACCTATAAAGAAGACTAAGCGTTATGAAAGAGACTTCTTCTTCTAAAGGTAACAATACTCTTCTTGTTTCTTGTACATATCTCGTTTGTATCGTCTCTATACATATATTGTATATCTATCCCTTGAAAGATAATGTATTCCAAGAAGAACTATACCTATGGAATAAAAACAAGATAAGATTGATATCATTAGATAATACACATGAAAGGATGAAATATGCCGAATCAATCATGAAGAGACTCAGAAGAAGCAAAGACAAAAAGAAGTCAGAGAAAGACTTATAACGTTTTTGTAGAAGACAACAAGACGGAAGCGTGGACTATGTTAGACAAAGAGAGCCAATTATATATTGCAGAAGACAATAAGGATGCAGATGGAAGAATGGACTCTATCAAATGGAGGGAGTCGATTATATGCACTCATACATGAAGCAAGGATTAGGAGGGAGCTCATCCTATGATCCATTGAAGATGATGAAGTATATATCCATGATTGCAGCCATGAAAGACAGTACGTGTTCAAGTTCAACCGCAAAAGAAGACTTCTTCGAAGAAAAGCCTCTAAGTATCCCTGGTTTTCCATCCACATCCGTGATCCTATGATGAAAGAAAGAAATGAAATCCTTAAGGGATGGAATCTACTCCATGGACCCAAGAGATAAACATGAGTAAGAACATGAAGATTCCAAGAAAGAAAGAGAAGCCAGAACAACCAGTCATTGTAGCAAGAATCACAATATTGTCATCCTGATATAAACTCAATAAAAGCAATCAAGCTGAGGAACTGAAAGTAGTGATGAAGAACAATGTATGGAAGACTTATGAATGAAAGCATTGAGAGATCTAGAACTAGAGGTTCTCCCAGATGAAGGGAGAAGACTATGATGATTACTTGTTCCAGTAAACCAGATATATCTCTACATGAGTCATTATATCATCCGCAACATCCATGAGTTGGAGTTCTACATCAGATAAATGAAAAAAGAGTGCATGAAGAGCAACCTCAAGACTTTGAGGCATACCAGAAAGAGACCCTTGTATGGAAAAATACAACTTGGTGGAGAACATCTAGTGCACAGCAGAAACATGGTGAAGATTTTATATAACAGAGACATTGTATCCAGATGATTACTCAGTATATCAGATATCATGATAACAGAAGAAGTGCCACATGAATATGTTCCAGTTTTCCAACAAAGATATACTCTATTGATCAGAGCTACATGAAGCCTTCAGAGAAAACCAGTGTTCCATACCAAAGTACAACATTTGAAATCAAGCATTACATTATCCATGATGAAGTCTAGAAAGGAGAAAGTGGTTGTCCAATACATATCTCCACAGATGAGCAGATAAGAAGACATTTTGGTAAAGCTTCTATCCAAGATGAAATATTTTGCGTACTCAAGATGGAGCTCGTGGAGACGACTTCCCTATTGAAAAAGGAAGAGATGACTCCCAGGTTGGGAGGGAGCACTAAAAATATTATTGAGGACATTCATTTTCAAGATTGAAAAATAGTCCAACTTGGACAGATTCTTTCTTGTTCCGAAAGTGGATTGAGATTTCTAACGGACAGTGATTTCCCATTGTGGTTAACATGGGAAGTGGTCCATATTGTTGATGTACCATAGGCAGTGACTTCCCATTGTGGTTAACATGGGGAGTGGTTTAGGGAACACTCTCTTCTTGAGGGTTACTCAAGAAGACTGACCCGCCTCGCCGAACATCGATTTTGTTAAATTTTTAATTAAAATAAAGTACTAAGGCAAGTGTTTCTCTTCCCTAGGCGCCTAAGGGGGAGAAAGTGCCTAATGTGGGTCCTAGTCAAATTAATTTGTGAGATGCAAATTAAAAGATAACTTTATGACTAAAGTGAGGGTGAGCGAAGAGACACCAAATCCCAGCCACCCATCTAATCTAATCTCAACCGTTAGATTAGAAAACCCCTCACCTTCCCTCATGAGGTCGACTTGGGCAAGAGGGCACACCCATTCTTGGGTAGTTGAAGCATTCTTGTTGAGAGAACAAGAGAGAGAAAGAGAGAGGTCGAGCTAAAGAAAAGAGACAGCATTTTCTAAAGGAGAGCACGCATTCCAAGGCTGTCGTACAGCATTTATTGGCACAGAAATTGAATCTTAGCAGAGTTTTGGCATGAATTTCAAGACAGTTCGTACAGAATTAATTGTTGGATCAGTCGTACAGTTGTACAGATTTCTGGTTCAGAAATCTAGGAGCAAAGCTACAGGAATGTCCAGATAAGTTTGTGTAAATTTCTGAAGATGAATATGATGTAAAAGAAATTTCTCAAAAGCTCATAAATAATAAAAATCCCTCTCTCACTGGTTTTCCCCTTGTGGGTTTTTCCAGGGTCGAAGTTAGACTGAAAATATTTGTGTCTATATTTTATGAGTTTTGCATACTGCTGATATTTTATTTCTGCGTTGAAAACGATGTTCAAAATCCTCATGTTTCAGTTCTGAAGTTTATTTTCTGTTAAGTTTGTATATGCTGAAACAGTGTTGTAACATATGTTGAAACAGTGCTGAGACATATGCTAAAACAGTGTTGGAACATATGCTTAAACAGTGTTGAGACATATGCTGAAACAGTGCTGAGACATATGTTGAAACAGTGCTGAAACATATGTTGAAACAGTGTTGAGACATATGTTGAAACAGTGCTGGAACATATGCTAAAACAGTGCTGGAACATATGCTGAAATAGTGCTGAGACATATGTTGAAACAGTGCTGGAACATATGTTGAAACAGTGTTGGAACATATGCTGAAACAGTGCTGAGACATATGCTAAAATAGTGCTGGAACATATGTTGAAACAGTGCTGAGACATATGCTGAAATAGTGCTGGAACATATGTTGAAACAATGCTGGAACATATGCTGAAACAGTGCTAAGACATATGTTGAAACAGTGTTGTAACATATGTTGAAACCGTGTTGAAACTGGGTTTGGCATTTAACTTTGGCTGAAAAATCAGCGAGACTGAAACTAGGTTGGGGTCTGAAATTTTTACATGGTATCAGAGTTGAGTTGAAGAGAGGCAGAAATTTCAGCAGACAGAAAGTTGGGACAACAGTCACTTCACAGGGCAGATTTTTGAATTTGTGATTTTCAACAGAAAGAGGGTCATGGCTACTATTTTGAGGGTTGAAGACAGACTTGATGGGGCAGCAAATTTTGGTGCTTGGAAGGAGAGGATGATCTTTCTTTTGCAAGAGAACGAGTTGTGGGACATTGTGGAGAATACCACTACTCATCCTGTTGTGGTACCTACTGATGCTA
>ML829005.1:111467-124068 GCA_009831015.1 Picea engelmannii | reverse complement strand
GCAACCTGAGTGTAGACGTGGTGGTTTGTGATGAAAGTGAAAGGCGAAGTTGCAGACGAAACCACGACTTGGGAATAGACCTGGGTGCACTTCTTGAGCAGGCCAAGCATAGAGTTACGAGGGTGAACCAAGCACTTTGGCAAGGCAGACAAATGCAGGACTGTCATAAAACTTGGCGCAGACCCGATCACATAGTTGATTGCATAATTTTGAAGAAGTCTTGAGACGAACTCTTGGATGCCTTGGATGAACCTTTTTCAAGTAAAGTGAATATACTTGGATGGCCACCCATGAATGGGTCGCATGCCAATGATAGTGACACTAAGAGGGAGCCTAAGACCAACAAAATCAAGGATCGACTTGTTATCTTGGAGAATATTGTTGAGCAGATGACAGACACAATGTGCCGACATGGTGAGAAGGTCAACCAAATGGAGGTTGAGATGGGAAGGATGAGGCATGGGTTTACTTAAGTCATCTAGGAGTGTTAATCAAATGTGATTACCGACACCTTTACGAACGACATTCACGATAGACTCAAGGTAGTGGAGGACACACTTACAACAGTCGCATAGAGGTTGAAGGACCAAGATGAAACCATCACATTGTTGAAACAATCTTTGGATAACGGACAAAACTATGTTGTCATGTCGATGAGGATCAAGATAAAGGAACCTGAGTCATATGACAGTACTTGCAATGCTAAGTTTCTAGGAAACTTTTGTTGGGACATTGAACAATACTTAGAGTAGTTGAAAAAATGCTCGAACAAAGTCAAGGTGAATGCTACAACAATGTTCTTAACATGAACTGATAAGTTATGGTGGAGGAACCGAGTGGAAGACTTAGCAGCTGGGAGAATCATTGAGAAGATTGAAAAATGGGTAGAGATGAAGGAATCCTTGAAGGATTATTTTAGTCCAAGGATCCAAGCATGGATTGCGAGAAATCAATTGTTGACTCTCAAGCACGCTGGTAAGATCCAAGCCTACATCAAGGAGTTCACGGGGCTAATGTTGGATATCAAAGACATGTCAAAAGAAGATAGAATTTTCCACTTCATGAATGGTATGTAATCATGGATGCAGAGTGAGATATGACGACAGAACGTGCAAACCCTTGTAGCAACAATCACCGCAGCGAACAAAATGTTGGACTTTTGGGGTGAACCCAAGACATGTATTAGGAACATGAGAATCCCCAAAGTGAGAAGCAAAAACAAGGGAAGGGGAATATGAAGGACAAAGGAAAGATGAAGACATCCAAGGGCAGTGAAGACAATGCCAAGAAAACAAACACAACGAAAGAGAAGAAACTGATTTTGTGTTGGAATTTTGCCAAGGAACACTATGCAAAGAATTGTCCCTTGAAAAAAACGTTGAATGATTTAGAGAGGGTAGAAAACCCATATGTTGGAGTCTTGCAGGTATTGAATGTTCTCATGTAGGGTGAATCCACAGAGAGCCAAGAGCAAGATGAGACGAAACTTTTCTATGTGTAGGATGAACTCAAAGGGAAGTCACTAATAGCCATGGTGGGCAATGGGAAAACTCATAATTTGTTGAGGGAAGACATGGTGCAGAGGCTTGGGTTGCAGCTTGGATTGACGTAGGAAAACTTCAAGATGGTCAATGTTGGTGTAGAGAGGGTTGTTGGTGTGGCCAAGGACATCTCGTTGAAGCTTTATGACTGGTGCGGAAAGACGAGTTTCACCATTGTTCCTATGGATGATTTCGAAGTTGTGTTGGGACAAAAGTTCACGAGGAAGGAAAATACACCTATTCCTCACATGAACAATTTGGCCATTTTCTCAGGACAAACTCAATGTCTAATTCCTACCATAAGGAGGAAGGAAGAAGGCATGCATATGTCTTCTTTGCAGATGGTTCTTGCAGACAACCAGAGGAAACAACCTTGTGGGGACGAACTTGGATGATGTGGGGTGATGTTTGGACAACCTAACGCGGAAAACGAAAGCAAGCTTGTGTTAGTGGAATGGAGGCTTTTCGATGTTGAAGAGATAGTTGTAAATCTGGCTAAGATAGTGGATGACTTGGTTGATTTATGTTTGAAAATTGACGAGTGGTAGCGAAGATCAGAGGAAGTCACAGAGATGAGGATATCAAAGTAGTTCGTTGAAAAAAAGCGGAAACCATCCTTGGACCAAGAGGACGTGAGGAGAAACAACAACTTTGGTGGAAAAGAACCAAGGAAGAGGTTGATTCCTCCTCTAGAAAAATTGGATATGGTGAATGGTTGTATGACCCTGATCTAGAACGATTCATGGAAGAGTGTGAAAAAAAATTAGTTCAAGCGTACCACTGCTTATGTACATAACATAGAAGTGTGATGACTCTCCTTCGATCACATTGGGATAGATTGGATATGAGGGAGATGTACCAACCAACCATTCCCCTTCACCTTCAAACTAAAATGCAACATGTTGGATCACTATCTTGGTGGGAGCTAGTGAGGCCAATGGGGTGCCTTGGTGAAAAGGCTATTGAGTTTGTAATGTGATGATAGATCGGAGGAAACAAAGAGTTTGCAATGTGATGATTTTGTAGACATAAAAGGATGTTTGCACATGAGTATGTGAGTTCTTGAGACAAAGGCATGATGATTAGACTAGCCACCCAATCAATCGAAGTCACAAAGGGATCCAGTGCACGGAAGGATGGGAAGATGGAACGAAGTATGGAAGCAACAACAAGTCAGAGAGTAGTGACACTTCGTAGACTCATGTAACTTCCTAAGGGGAGTTTTCATTGATGAAAATAGTTGAGGAAACAATAGTCATTGAGTGGTGACGAGATCTGGATATAGAGAAGAGATGCCATAACGATCGACGGATGTTGTCGAGGAAAAACAAAACTTGGAGTGGGGGAGGATGTAAGCTCTCCCATGACACCCACCAAATGTATGCACTCCTTGGGAAGATTCAATGATGGAACAAACAAAGAGCACAAGGAGAAAACAAGTGGTTGGGTGAATGAAGACGTTTTGGTGTGAGCAGGAGCACCTTAGGCACACAATGGTGATGTGTGGCACCAAGGGGGCACACACCTTACTTGCCTTAGAACAATTGACAGAGACTTGGGTTGCATTCGGGAAAAGGCAGGGCAACTTGGGAGCATGCCCAAGGAGTAGACCCGTCTACCCTCAACAACATGAGCGCATTGAAGAGGTTGGATGACCCCATCGACACACCCATGAAGAGTCATGATGATCGACACAAGAGAACACACAAGGCAAAGGGCACAGACCTAAGGATGTGATGCATCGGTCCAAGATACATGACAATTTATGGGCGCACGGGATTGGATGGGCGCATCAGGTCCATAGAGGGGGCATGATGAGTCATTTGAGTGTGGGTTCATGAAGGGGTGCGACACACCCAAAAGACATGGTGTTTTGCACAAGCAACCCTTGGAGTTCCTATAAGATCAAGGGCGCACAACCAAATAAAGACATCAAATATTGGCAAGAGATTTGGGAGAACAAGTATGAGGCAAATCTGAGGCAGAGTTTCCAAGTTGGAAGACAACTAGCCAAGAGTGGGAGGTTTTGGGGAAGTTTGGAAATGAAAGCATATTGGAGGCATGTCTGAGGAAGAACCAAAATCTATGTTAGCTTGGTGAAAGTCTGCGGAAATAAAGAGATAACAAGACTGTGGTTGTGGGCACATCTGAGGTGCACCGCAGGAAATTGTGGAGATGATTGCAACAAAAAGTCTTGGTGTGACGAATCTATGTATGAGTGTCTTGGTGAGGCAAGGTGAGTCGTGTGACTCTACCAAATTTGTAAACCAATTCGATAGTTCTCATATTGTAACTGTTTCACAATAACAAAGACTTAATCAAGTGTTAGGCACGGTTCGTGCCGCCCGCACTATTTCTATGTATGTCTTTCGTTTGTTCCACAATTGGTCTCTTGGTTTCTCATGTTCATGGATGTATTATTATATATGACTAAGTGTTAAACTATTAACAATTTTCTAAGTATATAGGAGTTGCACTAGAGTAGGAGTGTGACTCGCTGGTAGACTAGAATGAAGTATGGGTATGCTCTAGGTGAAGAGGCATAGTTCAGATGAAGTATTCTTGGCGTGCCAAGAAACCAAGTAAGAACCATCACAATGTCGTACGCCCTCAGGAGGTGAACGATCACAAGATCTGAATGGGCATCTTGTGGGGTCATGACAATCATCATCATAACAATTAATAATATTAATAATTATATGTGTTCTTACAAACACACTTATAGTAATTATTAATAACATAATAATAATTTTACAATGTGATCTTTTACAATGTGATATCTTAATTTTTAGTGAATCAATTGTTGATGATTTATATATGATTTATTCATAAATTGTTGATTTGGTCTTATTAATATATAATTATTAATATTATTTTTTATGTGTGATATGTTTGTTTTTAGTGAATTGATTGTTCATGATTTATATATGATTTATTTATAAATTGTTGATTTGGTCTTTTTCCTTCAAAAATATAATGTTTATTTTGTCATATAAATAAGAAAAAGTGTCGAAATTTTTGATAAAAAAATTTATATATGATTTTTTTTCCCTTAGAGAAAAGCGTAATTTTATTTCTTAAAAGAGACAAAATTACATTTTGTAGGTGCTTCCGAAGCACAACACACCAACAATGTGTGTATTGACCGAGAATATAGAAAGACCACAAACCATCACAAAAAATGGTCATTGAGAGTAACTGGCTTTTGTGAGCCCACATTGACAGGCCTACCAGTGCATCTAAAAGTATCTCACCCAAAACAAGGTGGAAAACTACTATAAATTTTTTTTCCTTTATATATACAGAGCTAGATAAAGTTTTTTCATATCAGGTATGATTTCTAGGCACACTCATAAGGTGCCCAAAATCTGTTCATTATGTCCTTTCATTGTGTTGCTGCTAAAAGGTTTAAGTTGTAAGTGTTGTACAAAAAAGAGAAAATCATCCATGCAGAGGCCGGAAAAGTTGTCTACAAAACAATGTTGATCAATCTTGTTGTATGTGGTTTGATTCTTAAATCCTGTAGATGGACTTGTTCCTCTATAAACATGCGATGATAAAAAGATGAAAGAAACGGTTTTCTGAAAAATGTAGAACAACTCCTCCCCCACAATTTGAGTTCTGAGAGGCTCCATCCAAGTAATCCCAGGGTTTTGTAAAGTCTATATCCTCTTGTTGTCTTACCTACAAGGTTGGAGCTTCTTTAGTCTGGGGAAAGTGTTATAGGATTGATAGGCTTTAAGCTGCAATCACTTCTGGTATAAAGGATTTTTCTTTAAATATCTCTCCATTCCTTGCTAACCAGATTCCCCAACTGATTAAGAGAGGAAGTGTGCTTTTATCTCCTTATTTCTTGGGTCACGGGTCCAATTTTTTCAAGCCAGCTCCAAAGTGTCTCCATTCCATATGAAACTCTACCTGAGGCTTAAGGAAGTTTTCATCCAAACTTTCATGGAGGAAGGACAAGAGATGAGTATATGAAAAGTGGATTCATTTGCATTTTTACAAAGTGAGCATCTACCCGATCCTTCTATCTAACGTCTGTTCATATTATCCCATGTTGGGATTCGATTGTTTAATGTTTCCTACATATAGATTTTGGATTTTTGGGGACATTTCATCTTCCAAAGGCCCTTCCACCACCATCTGATATTTTGTTGAATTAGGTCTATATTCAGAGCTATGTATCCAGATTTTGGAGTATAGGAGCCTAGGGGATCCTTTTACCAGACTAATTCATCTTCCTTATCCGTGAGTCTTATATGTCCTCTTCTGAGCGCTAAAATATAACTTCTCAGTAAGTCTGCATAAACCCTATTTAAGCCTAGTGATATAGCACTTCTCCATCCTTGATTCCATAAATTAGTTGAGTGGGGATCAACTAGATGAGATAGGAAGAAGATACCCTACCTGTGAAGTTGATATATTAGTTCTTCCAGAAGAATATGTGAATTCCCACAACTGGGCCAAGGATCGGGTCTAATACGAAGATGATTTCCTTTACCAACCCTCCAAGCAAGACTATCCCCAACCACTGAGAACGAGGAAATCATCGCTTTCCAAATAACCGAGCAGTGAGATCCATATTTGTTTGGAGTTTTGATCCAATCTTCTACTGAATCTGGGGAGATGTATTTTTGTGTGATTACCTGTGTCCACAGACTAGAAACTGAAATGAGGCGCCAACGTACCTTTGGCACAAGGGTCTTGGAAAACAAGAAAATATTTTTGAGCCCCCATCCTCCCAAAGGTTTTGACAACGCAATACTTTCCCATTTTTCCCAAGGTTGGGTATACTTATCCCCTGACCTGGACCAAATAAATCGAGAACAAGTCCTTCTAATTTTTTCTAACACCCCTTTTGGAATCCACACAAGTGACATCCAATAAACTGGTATAGCTTCTAGAACATATTTGGTCAGAGTGAGTCTTCTTGCTCTACATAACCACCTAAAACTCCATCCATTCAACCTTTTCTCCAGTTTTGTTAACAACCATTTCTAGTCTTATTTCCTATATTTGTTCGGCTTCAACTGAAACCCCAAGTATTTTAGACCTTTTGAAATGTCCTGAATTGTGAAAGAAAATAGCCTCTGATAGGTGGTCGCTTCCTCTCTTTCCATTTCAGAGGTAGTGATGGTAGATTTTTGGGAGTTTATTTGCATCCCTGTAGCCAAGTGGAAGAGATTTAAGATGTCAGCTAGAATTTATGCATCTCCTACCCGCCCATTACAGAAAAGGAGAACATCTTCCATGAACAATAGATGTGTGATCCTGATCCCAGGTGCAACTTGAATTCCTTGGAAATTCTATGCCCTGGTTGTTGTGTCTATAGCCTTCCTTAGTCCTTCGACCACCAAAAGAAAAAGGAGTGGGGATAAGGGGCATCCTTGACGCAGACCCCTTTCTGAAATGAAGAAAGGAGAAGATGCCCCATTGATAAGGACTACAAATGAGACTGAAGATATGCATGCCATCACCCATTTTATGAAGGGGACTTCAAATCCGAGATGTGTAAGAAGAAGTCAAATATAAGCCCAACTCACTCTATCATATTCTTTTGATAGGTCAATCTTTAGGACTGTCCCCTTTGTTCGTGCGGTCTTTAGGCCGTGTAGTCCCTCTTGCGCTACCCCTATTGCCTCGTGTATCTGGCGCCCTTCTAATATCCCAAACTGTTCTTTGGATATGGCCTCTGATAAAAAAGGCTTTAGCCGATGAGCTATGATTTTGGCAATAATTTTGTAAATACAATTGCACAAAGAGATTGGCCGGAAATCATCAAAAGATTGAGGATCATTTACCTTAGGAATGAGAGCTATAAAATTTGTATTGAAGGGTATGTGAATTCCGCCATTGGTACGAGATTCCTCAATGAATTTTAATAGATATGCTCCGATTAGATAAAACAAACCCCTGAAGAATTCTATTGTCCATCCATCTGAACCATGAATTTTATTCTTCTGGAAACTAAGTAGTGTTTCTTTTAACTCTGCTTCAGTGACTTCAACATATAAATCTTGGTTCCCTTGTTCATTGACGAAGCTTGGAAGGTATAATGCCACCTTTATAATCTCTGCAATGTTGACTCTCCTGTCCGCTTTGAATAAAGTTTGAAAATGGATTTTACCCGGGCTAGCAAGGTCTTCAAAGGAAGTGATAGATCTGCCCTCCTGATCCTTTAAGCTCCAAATAGTGTTTTCTGCTCTCCTCCCCTTAGCATAGGCTTGAAATTTTTTTGTATTCTCATCTCCGTTCTCAAGCCATATAGCTCTGCTTTTTGGTCTCCAAGTTTCTTCTTGATCCGCCAACAAAAGTCTATGCCTGGCTTCAAGCCTTTTCGGATTGTCTCGAGCCGATCTTGTGATGAACCCTGAATCAAAATCTTCTTGTATCAACCTTAGTTGTTCCTTTATACTTTGGAGTTCCCATTCCTCTACTTTCTGTTTTGTTTTTTCCCAAGGAATAACTATCTTTTTTGTTCTTTTTAGGTTTGTGGCAAATTGAATACCCACCGGATTACCCTCTGAGTCCTTTATGTTAATCCAATTGGACTTGACCAATTGTTGAAAACTCTCATCTTTCAGCCAAGAGGAGTTGAATTTAAATGGGGTTGTAGGCTTTTGAGGTCGTCCTTCCTTTTCGAACCAAACTGGGGAATGGTCATATTTGCCTCCACTTCCAATCCATTGACGAAATTGGAATGGAAGCATCGCTAAAGGTTCAGAAATCAGGAAACGATCCAACCTTCTTGCTATACGAGCCTCCCCTACCCTCATATTCCTCCAGGTGGGTAGTAGCTTTAATGGAGTTATATCAATGAGGCTATTGTAAGACAATAAGTGACTGAAGAAACCTGCTTGGTTGTCTAGGTGTGCTAAGGGTCCCCAACTTTCAACTTTCCCTAGAGAGAAATTTAGATCTCCCCCTAAGATTAGAAGATCGTTTTTTAAGATATCTTTACCAAGAAGATTTTACGAAAAGGAGATCCGGTTTGTATGAGGGCCATAAACATTGATTATTTTGATCACCTTTCAAATACCTTCCACCAAAAAATCACCCCCTAGACCAGAGTCAAGAGCCTAGGAGTTTAAGAGTTTGATACATATAGCTCTCCATCCAATGACTAAGCCTCCCGACCTACCTATGGAATCCAGACCCAGAAAAACCTAGTCTGGGATGAGGGCAGTTAGAATCTTGGTAGCCACGAATTCATTTGCTAGATTTTCTTGAAAAAGAACTACATATGGCTGGTGTAAAATTACCAACCGCTTTAGTGTGGATTTTTTTTTGGGACTTGCCAAACCTCTGAAATTGAAAGTGATAAGTTTCATGGGGGAACCCCTACTGGGGGTTTCATTGCTCTAAGCACCCCTACAATTGAATTTTGTCGCTTTGAGAGGTGTGAGTTTCTACCTCTTCCCTTTTTTGTTTTCAGAATCTCTGAATTTGGGCCCAGTCCTTTGTAGTCTACATTGGGAATGGAGACTGTTCTGTTAGGGAGTTGGAAACAATTGGTTGAGTCCTCAGACTCCTCATAAGAAGAATATGCAGATGATTGGGAGATTGGGGATCCGGGTGGAGAGTCCATACAAAGAGAAGAGTTGGCCAAGGATGGAAATGACGATTGCAGTGGTTTGGGAAGAGGAATTAGAGCTGAAGTGATTGGAAAGGGTAGATTCTGAAGGGAGTGACAACAATCCACCAAAGACAAATTAAAAGATTTTAAAATACCATTTACTGGTCGGGAGATAGTAAGGTGCATACCCAATAGGTTGTCGATAAAAAACTTTGGAACATCCTCCGAGCATACTTATGAAATCGCCACATCTCTCACAACTGGGACTAAAGTCATTGTATCTCCCTCCTATACTGCCAACACATCAACCTCTAAGATCCAAGACACATCTGGGGCACAAGGCGTAGTACCCACTGAAGCTGACCCTAAAGAGGGAGAGCTGACACCCAAATTCTCTAGGTGCCCCCGATCAGATCTGATCTCCCAAGTAGACCGATTGTTCCTACGCCCCCTCATAGAGGACTTGCAATCCTTAACAATATGCTCATACTCATGGCACCTCCTACAATGAAAGGGAACCCCTTCATAATCTAGGATTTGTACCCTAGTCCTTCCCAAGTCTGTCAAGTTAAGGAATTCCCTAAGCTCTTCTCTGATGTTTAGAAGGACCAGAATCCTGGCCACTGACATCTCCTTGGATTCTAAGAATCCCATATCTGTAGCTAGAAATTTCCCCAGGAAATTCCCAATTGCTTGGAATCAGTTTTCATTCCAAAGGTGTGGGGGAAGGCCCGACAACTGAACCCATATTGGGATGGAGTCCAGCCTTTCACTTGCAACGTCGAAGGTAGGGTTCCAAATCTTCATTAGGATCGGTGAAGAGTCGATGGATCAACTTTTTTGAAGAACGACCATAGCCTATGATTGTTATAAGAAAATAAGCACGAACCAACCTATGGACATGCGACTGATTTTGGGAGGAGGGTTGAATGACGCATCCCAATTTGTTGCGGCCCAGGCCTTAAGAGTCTTCTCACTGAATTGGTGCCCATATGCTTTCCCTACTAAAGTTTTATCTTCCATCTTGGCCACCCTGAAGAGAGTTAGATCATCACCAAGGATGAAATTAGGGTTTTCCTTGGAAGATCCAATGCACTTATTATGTTTCCTTTGCCTTGACTATGGAACTCTCATAAAACCTTGGTTCTGATTTAACCGTGTGTTGTTTCTGGGCTCCCCACCAAAAACTGAGACCCACTTGCTGGAATTTGAGGGTCATAAGTTTGCGGAAATAAACCATTCCACATACTCCTCAGGCTGATTCGAGAAGTAAGCTTCATCCACATAAGGGTAGAACAAGTCTGGTGCAGGAACTTGTTCCAATGAAGTCCAATTTGCAAGCCCTAGAGGTGTCCACTAGAACTTCACCTGGAAATACCTCCGGAAAAACCCCTCAGATTTTTTGAAGGGCACACAATCACCGTTGGATCCGAGAACGTTCAAGAGAGGTTATCCGTGGCTGAAGAAGGAGAGAAACTACATTGAGTGGGGGAAAATGAGCCTTCAGAAAGCAGGGGAGACGAACCACACCAGGAAATTGAGCAAGGAAGAGGATTGTTGAATGCGGAACTACCCAGTGACGACACCACACCCAATCCAACAACTCCACCAAGCCAAGAAAGAGCTTCTATATCTTTCCTAAGGTAAAGACCGGAAACCCCTGAGAACTGAGAAAATAAATCGCCTTGCACTTCCAATGTAATCTCCTTTGCCAGCTAGACCATGAGGGGGTGAGTGGGACTGCCAACTGTCCCCATCAAGGTTAACAGTTCACCCGGTTCGAGCGAATAGTCCACCACGTCATCGTAGTTTTCCATATGGGAGGATCCACACCTCTGTAGAATTACCCAGAGGTCTCCTTCCCACCTAACCGCTTCAAAATTTATATA
Source organism: Picea engelmannii (assembly GCA_009831015.1). Classification (NCBI taxonomy): domain Eukaryota; kingdom Viridiplantae; phylum Streptophyta; class Pinopsida; order Pinales; family Pinaceae; genus Picea; species Picea engelmannii. Next base: position 113,059 of record ML829005.1, on the reverse strand, counting down.
TGATTTATTAATAATTATTTTGTGGGAAGCATGGCTTGGTAACATTTTGGATCTTTGTGAACGCTTTAGATTTTTTCGTGCTTTGAGACATTTAATTGGAAAGAACAATGATTTCATTGTCAATTATTATTTTAAATATTTTCGAAAATAACATAAATTATTTCTTATTTAGTTTGACATGCCATTTCAACACAAATTTATTTCCTGATTAAAGATGAATGATTTCATAATCGATTCTTGTTTCAAAATATTTGAATTTTTTTTTTTTTTCTAATTCAATATACTCATCATATATCTCTATTTCAGCATAAACACAAACTCTTTTATCTTTTTTGTTTTGCATATTCATCCCCACTTTAAATGATAAAGTTCAGTAAACTAATTTCCCTCCTAACATAAAAATACTCCTTACTCCTTTCTTTTCTTACATATCTATCCATTCACTTTGATATTCCCATTTACAAAGCCATTTACAAATTAAAAAAATATGTTATTAAATATAGCAAACTCATTTTCATTAGGAACATAATCCTCAAGAATAAACCATTAAATACTAACATGTTCTTTCAACTATTTTTTTTAATAATTTATTTATAGATTAAGAAAAACTTAAACCTTAAGTAAACCGAGCTTACTACATGGTTGGACATTGCCTTTACCATAACCATAAGCCAATGTTATTAATTAGTCATTAAAATTCTATATTTAAAAGTTTAAGAAGTATGCCTACATCATCGAGAGTTGTTTATTAATGGTTAATCATTTTTTAGATATGTTTAAGATTTTATATATTTGTACATTAAAATTAAAATTGGATTCAAATAAATTTAAAAAAGAATTTTTTTGGATCGTGTTTTGATTTGTTAATTATATTAAATAATAATTTTATTAACAAATATGGAAGGAGAACGATGAGGTGACGGGAGTTGGCAATGAGGTTTTTTTTTTTTAAAGGTTAGGGTTTTTCAAAAAAGTCTCAAGAAAGAGAAATATGGGTAGGAAAACACACAAGAACACAAATCATAGTGGTCTAAAAGGGGATACCAACTTTCAAGAGCTAGCTTTAGAGGCTTGGGAGAGGACTCAATCTAAACTTCCAATTATAAAAGAGGTATTTCAAAGGTAATAGAGGAGACTGAAACTATCCAAGGAGCCATGTTACCGCTTCACTTCTATGGTTAACTAAAGGATAATTCTTTCTCCATGATCCACATTTCACACTGCATATCCGATGATGTCATTCCATACTCTCCATAGACAATTTCCCACATATGCCTTCCATTACATGCCTAGCTTAACTCATTCACATGACATGGTGCATTTGCATACTTAGGTACATCATTCTGACACTTCATATATATAAGATAAGATAATTTTATTAATGTTCGACTAATGACCACAAAAGTAGGTCAAAGGGATTCTTGAGTATAATGATGTCAATACAATACGGGAGTATCAAAAGGTCTCGTATAAAAGGTGATAGGAAGAAAGTAAATTGCAATAAGGTAGAGTAGTAGAAAGTGAGAACTACCCCGAGGCATGAAAAAACACTCGGCCTCGAACTCTGATACCTGCTTGGATGATGGGGTGCA
>ML829005.1:58335-102425 GCA_009831015.1 Picea engelmannii | reverse complement strand
ATGAGTTTTTGGTCATGCCCTTTGGCTTGTGTAACGCCCCCTCCACCTTCCAGAGCCTCATGAACCATGTCTTCCGCCCTTTTCTCTGTCATTTTGTCTTAGTTTTCTTTGATGATATCCTCATCTATAGCAAAACCTGGACAAACCATCTTACTTATGTGGATGAAGTTCTCCGCCTACTCTCTCAGCACCAACTTTTCCTGAAACAGTCTAAATGTGCTTTTGGTGCCTCAGAAGTAGAATACTTGGGTCATCTGGTGGGAAAGGATGGCGTCAGGGTGGACCCGAAAAAGATTGAAGCTATGCAAGACTGGCCGCACCCAAAGACTCGCAAAATATTGCGTGGATTTTTGGGCCTAATTGGGTATTATCGCAAGTTTGTTAAGAACTACGGAAAGATTGCAACACCTCTCACGACTCTCCTAAAAAAGAACTCTTTCACTTGGACTCCAGCAGCTGCTCAAGATTTTCAAACCTTGAAGACGACCATGTGCACCACTCCGGTTCTGGCCCTTCCCAATTTCACAAAGACCTTTGTGTTGGAATGTGATGCCTCAGGGAAAGGAATCGGCGCTGTCCTTATGCAATAGGGTCGACCTTTGGCCTTCACTAGCAAGAAACTGTCTGAAAGAAATCTGGGCAAACCCATTTATGAAAAGGAAATGTTGGCGATTCTACATGCCATTGATCTGTGGCGTCCTTATCTCTTGGGGCAATGCTTCCAAATTAAGACTAACCATCAAAACCTCAAGTATTTTATGGAACAACGCATTTCCTCCCAGGAGCAACAAAAATGGGTGACTAAGATCTTTGGATATGATTATGAGATCATTTACAAGAAGGGCAAAGACAATGTCGTGGCGGATGCACTGTCCTAGAAATATGAAGACGAAGGATCCCTTTTTTCTCTTTCCTTCATTGTACCCGATTGGCTCCAAGTTGTGCGTCAGGAATGGCTTCAAGATCCCAAAAGTTCACATCTAATCTAGCAATTGCAGACCAAGGCTCCACCTACCCCAGGGTACTCCTGGCTCTAGGCTGAGCTTCGATACAAAGGGCGCTTGTATTTAAGTAAACAATCCAAGCTCAAATCCATGGTACTTTCTAAGCTTCATGCTACACCCACAGCGGGGCACTCAGGGTTCACCAAAACATATGTCAGGGTCAAACGTTCCTTTTTCTGGGATGGCATGAAACAGGACATCCGTAAGTTTGTCACTGAATGTGAGGTGTGTCAATGCAACAAGGGAGAAACAGTCAAATCTCCGGGCACCCTCCAACCGCTTCCGATTCCCCCTGCTATTTGGAAGGATATCTCTATGGACTTTATTACAGGCTTACCCAAGTCGGGGAATAAATAAGTCATAATGGTGGTTGTGGATCGCCTTTCCAAGTATGCTCATTTTTGTGCTCTTCACCACCCATTTACTACATCCACGGTGGCTCAAATTTTCATGGACCAGGTCTTCAAGCTTCATGGCATGCCACACTGTATTGTTTCTGATCGAGACCCAAATTTCACAAGCAATTTTTGGCAAGAACTATTTAAGCTACAAGGCACACAATTGCATCTCATCTCAGCTTATCATCCCTAGATGGATGGTCAAACGGAAGTTGTCAACAAGTGTTTGGAAACATATCTGAGGTGCTTTGCCTCTGAAAAACAACACCAGTGGGCTCAATGGTCACCCCTAGCCAAATGGTGGTACAACACTACATACCATATAGCCACTCGCATGACTCCTTTTGAAGCGGTATATGGACAGAAGCCACCTTCAGTTCTCTCATACTTATCAGGTACCTCGAAGGTCCAGGTAGTTGACCAAACACTTATAGTCAGAGAGGATATTCTTCGTACCCTTAAAGAGAACTTGGTCATGGCACATAATTGCATGAAGCAACAAGCAGATCAAGGTCGCTCTGAACGTCAATTTGCAGAAGGGGATCGGGTGTTTTTGCAACTGCAACCATATAAGAAAACTTCCCTCAAGGCTGAGCATTGTCAGAAGCTAGCACCCAAATTTTATGGTCCTTACATAGTTCTCAAGCGTGTGGGACAAGTCACATATCAGTTAGCTCTACCCAGTCAGTTGAAGCTACATCTTGTTTTTCATGTTTCATGTTTGAAGAAGGTGATTGGAACCAGGTGTCAAATTCAAACCAACCTTCCAGAGTTAGCTGAAGAAGGATCCATTTGGCTACAACCAGAAGTAGTTTTGGACCAGCATGAGCGTCGCCTGTGTCAGAGAACCATCAAGGAAGTGCTAGTATAGTGGAAAGATATGACTCCAGCAGATGCCACTTGGGAACCAACTACCATTCTGCAGCAGTTTCCACATCTCAAGCCTTGAGGACAAGGTTGTTTTTAAGGGGGCGGACATGTTAAGGTCCTAACCCGCACATAGGTAGATCAATGCATTCAGATGTAATAAAGGTCAATATTAATAAGGCCTTTCAATAAAATAGAATAAGGCGAATGTAAGAAGACCTAATAGAAGCTTCCGCTTCTAGACAGATCTTCTTCTAGATGCTTCTCTTAATAGACATATTTAGTATAAATAAGGGTCAAGGGTATGAAAACCCTAGCTTGGAGATTATTGTAACAGAGTGCTACTCGACTGGAGGTTGCCCCCTCGAAGAGGCCTGTGAACATTGCTTTCTGAATCAAAGTGCTATTTCAATTGTTGTTCTCATATTATTTCCGATTATTATGGAGATTACGCTGGTTATATTACTGTTATTCTGCCATTTCTAGCATTTTATTTCTGTTCTGCGTATTTATTATATCTGGTATCTTGCATCATCACTACCAAAAATAATATCATCAACATAAACTTCAATTAATAAAATATTCCCTTGACTTACCTTGATGTAGAGGTTGTTGTCTGCACTTCCCTTTCTGCACCCTGCTTGTTGTAGATATTTATCCAGTCTAGAGAACCATGCTCTTGGAGCCTGTTTTAGACCATACAAGGCCTTCTTTAATTTGAAAACATAATCTACATTCTCTGACAACTAAAATACTTTTGGTTGTTCAATGTAGACTTCTTCTTCAAGTTCCCCATTCAAAAATGCCGATTTTACATCCATCTGATACATTTTAATATTTTTGGAGCATGGATAAGCTAAAAACAAACAGATTGCTTCCATTATGGCAACTGGGGCAAATGTCTCTTCAAAGTCGATTCCTTCAACTTGTGCATATCCTTTACATAACAATCTAGCTTTGTTCCTTGTAACTTGTCCATCTTCATTCAATTTATTCTTGAAGACCCACTTTGTGCCGATAACATTCTTATTCTTTGGTCTTGGAACCAGTTCCCAAGTGTCATTTTTCTCTATTTGATCCAATTCTTCATCCATGGCCTTATTCCAAAATTCATCTTTGATGGCTTCTTCGAAATAGTTTGGTTCAATTGTAGATAAGAGTGCTAGGTGTGTTTGTTCTAGTGAACGTGTTTTTCTTCTAGTCTCAACTCCTGCGTCTTTGTTTCCGATAATCTGATATGAAGGATGATTCTTCTGTACTCGTCTGATAGGTGTCTTTGGAGACACTTGCTAAACTTTCTCTTATGTTTTTGTTAGATTCTCTTCATCTTCTTCTTCTACTTGTTTTTCATATTCTGCTTCTTCTTCTAACGGTTGTTTCATTGATCTATTTTCTTCTTCCTTTGATTCTTGTCTACCTGTTTCATCAATTGTTACGTTGATACTTTCCACAACTTTGTTTAATCTTAGATTGTAACACTTGTACGCTTTCCTTGTACTTGAGTAACCAACAAGTACTTCTTTGTCCACACAAGATTCAAACTTTCCCATTCCTCCATATTCTCTTTTGATATAGCATTTTCTTCCAAAGACTCTGAAGTGCTTTACATTTGTTGGTCTTCCTTTCCATAGTTCATAAGGATTTTTGTCAGTGTTGTTTTTTAGCATTACTTTGTTTTGAATTTGAACTGCTGTATGCACTGCCTGTGTCCAAAAAATATCTGTCAATTTTGAATCAATTATCATTGTTCGAGCCATTTGTTGTATTGTCCTGTTCTTTCTTTCAACAACTCCATTATGTTGAGGTGTCCTAGCAATGAAGAATTGCCTTTTTATTCCATGATTGCTGCAGTAGTCCATAAATTCCTTTGAGGTGAACTCTCCCCCATTATCAGATCTCAAGCTTTGATTTTTGAATCCATTTCATTTTCAACCATTTCCTTGTAGATCTTGAAGTTTTTAAAAGCTTCTGACTTATTCTTGAGAAAGCAAACTGCAGTCATTCTTGTATAATCATCAACTAATAACATAAAGTATTTCTCACCTTTTAAGCCCTTTGTTCTAGTTGGTCCAACTAGATCATTATGCATAATTTCCAGTGGTCTTGTCGTTGAATATTCCTTTGATTTGAACCTGGTCTTTGTTTGCTTTCCTTGTTGACAATGCTTGCATAAAGTGTTGGTTGGTTTTGTGATCTGGGGCATTTCTATGGCTACTTCTCTTTTGATGACTTTGACAAGGTTATCAAAATGTATGTGACCCATTCTTCTATGCCATAGCCAACTTTCATCTTCCTTTCCTAGACAACACTTTTCATTTCCAATTTCACTTAACACATATATGTTGCTCGAGGTTCTTGCAGCTACAACAACCAATTTCCCTGAACCTTCTTTTCTTATCTCACACTTTTATGAATTGAAAGTAACTTTATGACCTTGGTCACACATTTGACTTACACTTAGAATATTATGTTTCATATCTTCTACTAGTAGAACATTTTCTGCCTTTTCATTCTTGTTCCCAATTCGCACTGTGCCTTTTCCAATGATTTTGGCTAAATCATTATTTCTGAAGGAAACTGATCCATCTCTTTCTTTTCGTGATGTAAGAAACTTGTCTCTATCACTTGTCATGTGTTTTGAACATCCACTATCAACATACCAACCACGTTTCTTCTACTTAGCTTGCAGGGTGAGTGTGCATTCTTCATTGCTATATTGATCTTGCTTTCTTATCCATGTTCTTTTCTGAGATTCCTGTCTGTGATTGTTGTCATTTTGTTGTGGTTCTTTAGGAGGGACTACTATTCTACAATCTTTGGCCATATGTCCAAAATTGTTACATTTGTAACATTCCACTTCAGTGCTCAAAGATTCAAACCTGTTGTAACTTCTTCTATGTGTTTCACTAGGCCTTCTTGGATAACCCCTTTGTGTATTACTTTTAAAGTAGTTATTGTTCTTGTTGTTATCTCTGCAATATACAACTTTATGTCCAAAATTATTACATGCATAACATAAACCAAAAAATATAGTTTGATACCTGGGAGTTGAGGATCTTCTGAAAGGAGGTGCTCTTGTGAATTCTTCTTCTTCTTGAGGCCTATCTGTCGGTTGTTGATTCTGAAATCTGAATCTTCTCGGTGGAGGAGTGTCCATGTAATCTTCCTTGTATATCTTCATATCCCCTTTGATTGTTTCTTCATAGCTTTTTGGATATGTTTCTTGCTCTGTTTTTTTGGAGCTTGATCCCTTTTAAGTTTGATTGTATCCAAGTATGGTATTGTCAAAATGAGATTTTTGGCTGCTGATAATGTCATCCAAAACTTTTGAGCTATTCTGCATATTTTTATTTTGAATATCCTTTCTTAATGTGACAATCCCTGCTTCAAAGTTTCCAATGATCCTGTCCTTTTCTTCTAGCTGTTCTTTGAGTGATTCTTCAATTATTTTATCTTCTTCTATTTGAACCTTCAATTTTGTGATCATTTGTTCTAGTTCTTGAGTGTCTTCTTTCTTGTCTAGTTCTGCTTGTAGTTTCTTGTTCTTCTTCTTTTCTCTTCTGATAACTTCTATGGCACAAATTAATTCTTCTCGAAAGTCAACTTCTGCCTCTTCAATTTCTTCTTCGACTTCTTCACATTCTTCTTCAGATTCTTCATATTCTTCTTTAGAGTCTTCTTTGTCAGAGTCTTTTACTGCCATGAATAGAACTCTTCCTATCTCACTGTCATTGACTTCATCTTCATCTGATGATGAGATGTCTTCTTTGGTGCATAAGATTTTCTTGAAAACTTTCTTTGTAGTTCTTTTGCCTTTATATGTGTGTTTCCCTTTTGAGTAACCTTCATCATTTCTCTTTTTATTATGAGGACATTTGTTATCAAAATGACCAATACCATCACAATTAAAACAAATTAAAGGAAGCTTACCTCTATACCTACCGTTGGTTCCCTTGTTCAGTCTTTTGACAAAGTTGGCCATTTCTTCATCATCTTCTGAGACGTCATTGTTGCTGCTATATTCTTCTTGTTGCTTTTTCTTTTGCTTTGATCTTTTGGATGCTTTGAAGCCTGCTTCTTTTACATCTGGATTTTCCTGTTCAGTTCTCATTTCATATGCTGTGAAGATTCCATGCAGTTCGTCCATGCTTATTGAGTTTAGATCCAATCTTTCTTCTAGTGTTGATATCTTAGGGTTAAATCTCATAGGAAGAGATCTTAGTACCTTTTGAACAATTACAGCTTCTTCGATTTCTTCTCCAAATCCTATGATTGCATTCACTGTTTCATCGACTCATAAGAAGTAGGCTGCAATATTCTCATCTTCCTTCATTTTTAGTTGTTCGAACTGTCCCTTGTAAGTTTGAAGCTTTGCTGCTTTGACTTTTGGATCTCATTCATAAATATTTCGAAGCTTGTCCCAAATCTCTTTAGCGGATTTACAATGTGCAACTTTGGTGAATACTGTATTACTGAGACCATTCAAAAGTGCATTTGTGGCTTTGGAATTATTCTCATCGAGTTTCACTGCTTTATCATTTGTTAGTGGAACTGCTGGTGATGTGTATCCATCTACAATTGATTTCCAAACTTGAAATCCCTGTGCCTGTATATATGTCTCCATCCTTATGCACCATAAAGCATACTTCTGTCCATCAAACTGTGGTATTCCATTTTTATACAAGTTGGTACTCTCCACGATCTACCTTTCAGTGGTTAAACTGATTTCTGAAGGAACCTGCTCTGATTCCAATTGTTGGATTATTGAGAGGGGGGGTGAATCAATAATAGCATAATTATAATCCCTTTTCTCCAAATAATCCAAGTGTTATATCAATGTAGAATTATTATCCAATAATGAGCAATAAGAAATGAACAATCACACACATACATAGTACACCAGTGTTTTACGTGGAAACCCAAATCGAGAGAAAACCATGAAATGATTTTTCTTATATGTCTTGAAGAATTACATTCATTGGAAGCAACGACTTCCTTTGTTTTCCAGCTGCAACTGGAAGGAGGCTCCAACCCCCTATTTTCTCAAGCTACAACTTGAGGGAAGCTCCAACTCCCCAATTCTCTAGCTACAACCAGAAGGAGGCTACAACCCCCTATGTTCTCCGACTACAACCGAAAGGTGGCTACAAACACCTATCCTTTCCCCATCCAACTGCCCTGAAGTATAAGTAGAATGATGGAACCACTGTCACACTATCACTATGATATATACCGTTGTAAACCTGTACCAATAAACCTGAACCATGCATCAACCATGCATCAACTTGTACCTCAACCTATAATCAACCTGTACCATAAACAAGTGCATCAACCATGCACCAACCTGTACCATAAACAAGTTCATCAACCATGCACCAACCTGTATCAAATAATCTATAATAAACCTGTACCATAAACAAGTGCAACCAACCATGTACCAAGCTTGTACCTCAACCAAAATCCCTCATCAATTTCATAATCCAAATATGATTTGTAACTTTGTAATAGACCTGGTGTATATGATCACATACCTAAAAACCTTCCTTAACTTTAAACAACAAGAGACTAGCATTTTCATCAAACTTTTCTTTAGTCTCACATGACTAGTTTTGGATTAGTCAACAACCCTAACTTGAAATAATCATAACTTTGTACCTGTAATGAATAAAGATCTGAAACTGATACACAATGTTATTTAGTGTTTTTTATGCAATTCCTCTAGGTTTCGCTACTTGGAACCTCTCATAAAAGGAGTTATAGCAAAAATGGCATACCTTGCTGAATTCTGGCTTATTCTAGAGAGTGACCTTGTAGAGCGCGCCCTGCACATAATATTTGATGAATCGATCTGAAAATGATACAAATAATACTAAATATTGTACTCTAACCAACGCATCTGGTATTACTAAATTTGGATCTATTATGAATAAATTATGACATTTTTACCCGAAACATCTGGTTTTGATTAGTTTCAGGACTAGCCACAAACCCTATTTTCCATGGAGTGTAAGTCCAAAAATACAACGACCCAGAAGTTGAATTTTTTACCATATATACTTGGATATGTTTCCTCAATGGAATAACAATTTCAGGGTCTGAATCATTCTATAAAAAAAGTTATTACCAAAATGGTGAGATGACCTGTAAATAACATACCTTAGAAAACATCATCAAAGTAATTTATCCTTCCTTGAATTCTAGCCTTCTTTTCTTCACCTTCCCTTAGAATTTCGGCTTAGATATCCTTTGGTTACCTCAGACACCTATAGGTATTCAATATGCTCAAGTGTTTCTTAAATGATAGAGCCTTGCCTCTTATTTATACTCTCCAAGTAGCTTCCTTAAAAACATTTTCTAGGTCACTTTACCCACTTTCCTTATTTTAGGGTTAGCCCACTTCTAATTTATCCATTAAATTTATTATTTAAATAATTTATTTTGTATTCACTTTGAATTATAGTACACTCATCACTTCACTTTATTATTTACCTTATAAAATCTCTTAAACCACTTTGACTACTTTGACCTTTTGGGGCTTCTAGATGACATATGAGGGTCCTCCAACTTCGTAAGGCCATAAATCTCAAACCATGAGGAGTTATGATCCACGTGGATATTGGTGGCCACCCACCTTTTCCAACTTGCCCAAAACAATTTTCTGACAATTTTGTCAATTTACTATTTTTAGCAGTTTTAACTTCTGGGGCCATTTTGAGGGCCTAAATGAAGGTTTTTCGGGATCGAGCTTCTCAATAATAGCCAAAGGCTTGATTGAGCCCCCAAAATGAATTTTCTCGATGATAGATTTCCAACAGGCTATCATATGCCTAAAACGAAGATCGTATGCAAAAGTGACGACCCTGGGAAGTTGATGTACTAACTTACCCAAACGAGGCCCACATGAATTTTGGCGCTTCATCTCTTAGGGTTAGGTTTTTGGATTTATAGGGTTTTTTTCATTTCGGTTTATTGTAAAAAGGCCTTTAGAGCCTTATTGTAATCATCTTCTTACGAATGAGCGCAACCGTCACATCTCTTCTCAGAGATAAGCCGCCACCATTCTAGCAAGCTTGTTTCCGTTTCATTTTACAGTTTCAACTTATTTCCTTATTGAATAGAAAACCAATTTTACTGTATCTCTGTTATTTTGCGTTAAGAACATGTTAATAATATATAGTCATTTCATTCCATTCATAAAATCTGGATCAGTGGTATCAGAGCAGTCTGCTCCTTGTCATCTTAATGCATGTCCCCAACGAGGTCGGAGTACAAAGAGTTGGGTCTCAAGCCTGTTTCTCTTGAGGACAAAAGATCTCGCACACCCAAGTGACCTCTCATGGCAGGAGAAAATAAATATGATAGGACATGATATCCTTTCAAACTCTTTATTGAGGAAGCCCTCACGCAACAAAGGAACGAGATGATGGATAGTTTCGCACAAATCCTTCGACGACTACCAACAGGTGACACATCTTCTTCGAGCGGAGGCACCACCCCCTTTAAGGTACAAATAAACTTCGATATTCCTATATTTGAAGGTCATATAGACGCATATGCTGTAGACAAGTGGTTGAATCTACTAGAAGGGTATTTTTCTGTCCATAACTTTTCGAATAGAGAAAAGATTACTTTTGCGCTCCTCAAAGTCGTTCCCCATGTCAAAAATTGGTGGGAAACTTTTTGTGAGAAAGAGGAAATAGAGGAACCCTCATTATTTATAGTCACAACCACCTGGGATTCCTTCAGGGATGTTATTAAGGAACAATAGTACCATGTTGGAAGTTATGACGACTTGTATACCAAATGGACCACACTGCGGCAAGAAAGAGACCAAGTAGTGCTAGATTTCACGAATATCTTTCATACCTTGCGCACCAAGCTGGGTATCAAAGATTTAGAGTGACATCTGGTGCTCAAGTATCATGATGCTCCGCATAGATACATCTAGATTGAAATGGAATTTTTGGACATCTTGTCCTTGGGCGTGGCCTACCGATATGACGTCAAAATCGAGCAGAAGCTCAAACAAAAGACACAACAATTTGGGCTTGAGAACCCCTCACAACAAAAGCCAGGAAAGGGCTGCCCCAACCCACAGAACAAAGGACAAAGAAACGATGGACAGTATCAGGACAACTAGTCCAAGCCGCAAGAAAAGAAGGACACTAGAAAGATGAAGAAAGATACCAGGAAGTGGTGCGACTTCCATCAGAGTCCTTGGCATAACATTGGTGACTACCGCTCAAAGTAGTCGCTGGTGGCTGAAGTGAAAGCCTCTGAATCAGATGCGGGTTCAAACTCTAAGCTAGAACCAGAAAGGGGAAGATAGATCATTGATGCGGAACCCCGTGCCACCGTTGCTACCACCAAGCTCCAGCCTGGTGAACCAGACGAGCCAGAAGAAGGAGAACACCTCTTCCATTCATAGATGTGGGTAAATGGCACCCCACTGCTCTTCATCATGGATAGCAGTAGCCAGAATAACCTCATCTTAGTAGAGGTCATCAAGCAACTGGCCCTACCAACAAAACCGCACCCACAACCCTACACCATTGGATGGATCCACCAAGGAAGCGATCTCCACGTCAACCAACAATGTCGATTGTCGTACGACATCCAGCCCTTCAAAGATGAGGTATTGTGTGATGTTGCTCCTCTCGAAGTTTGTGGTGTTCTTTTGGGCCAACCTTATTTATGGAAAAATCATGTTGTATATGAGTCTAGGCTTCATAGTGTTATTATTACTTTGAACATGAAATTGTACAGGATACCTGAGGCAGTCCCACCTAGTGTTATTTCCTTGATCTCTGCTAAGCAATGTGTTGGCGACAGAAGTCACTCCCGGATTGCTAGCAGGAGTAGAGCCCAACGCCCATCAGTTTTATGTCATGGTGTTTTATAGATGGGATGACCAAATGGAAGCCAACTCAAAACAATATCATTCCAACTCCAAAACTAGGCCAGACATGCATAGGTGAGTGAGGTCTTATATAAACTTCAGACAGTGAGCTGTAGTAAAGGGTGAACAGGCGGAAGACTTATATAAGAGGAAAGCAGAGGTCTGTTATTAACATCGGGTCTCTAACAGGCTGAGGAAGAAGACGTCCAAATGCAATATCATCTTACATTCAAACACAAAAGCCAAAGAATGCAGTAATGCAACAATAAATCTTTTATCATAACATAACTGCAATAATTCGCGTGAATCATTCAATCACGAACTCTCTTAGCATGAGATGAAAATTAGATGGAGTAAGAAAAACTGTCTGTCATAAAACAAGATATCTCATATACAGATGCATAACCAACAAACTAGACTATCAGTTAAAACTTTAGAGTAGGGAGCTCTGCTCTACCATCAATACTTCCAAAATACAAAGACTGAGTCTATATGCTCAGGAAAATTCATCTCACAGAGGCGTGTCCAGTCACTCAAGGCTTGGTGTCCATTCAGTCAAACTCGTACTGATATTTTCCTTTAAATGCCACCTTAACTACGCATGGCTCCTATAAGGAGGGTAGCTGAGCCATGAAGTGCTCGGCTAGCATGCGCAGGCTTCTCTGTCGAGTCGAGGACTTCAACATGACTTTGTTGAGAGAATCGATACATAGGACCTCTACGAGAAGGCGGCTCGCCATGCCCTCCATTCCCCTTATTTAATGAATGAAAGGAGGTTTCAACCACCCGCTCTTGCCTTCATTTACTTCAATACTAGGAACAATATTAAGATCGGGTCCGATGGCGCCTGGAGGTCACGATGATCCCCTCTGCAGCTGAGCTCGACGCCTCTGGCCTTCTTTATGCAACTCCTTCCTCTCCCCAAGTGACCATGGGCTATGACCATATGATTTCGGCGTTTGCGAATATGAAAGGGATAATCTTTGCTGATTGAAATCGCGATGAGCGATATGTCGAGACGGCTTAATCTGGCACCACGCGTCCTTCTAGATCTGACGGTTCTTACTTCTCCCGGTGATGCCGTGGGCCCGGGTCCGGGATTCTCCTGGCACCTCACGCATCGGAAAATAACGGAGCTACTCTTTGCGTGTTGGAGTCGCGATGGGCGAAGCGCCGAGATGGCTCTACTTGTTGCCAGGTGTCCCTTCTGGATGGACGACTGAAAACACTTCATGATACCGCGAGCCCCACTTTCTACGCTTTCGATGCTATTAGGGTTCAGGGTTTCGCGATGTTGAACAACATGAAACTCTCACCCCACGAACTCCCGATCACCGAAACGCCGACGCAGCCGGATCTTGCGACACGCGTCCTTAGGATGAATGGATGAGGGGGAATTCGATATTTACAAGGGAGCCACCCTCGTTTGCAGGCTCGCTTGATATGACCCAGGGCTGAGACCGTGGGCTCGACGCCAAAGGTGCTTTCGGCGTTTCATTGATCGGTACTTCCAAGTGCAATGAGCTAAGGGCTCCCTGCTCCCCGAAACCCCGATCCGCGATATACCGACAGGCTGCCACCTTTCCCAGTTAGATCGGACGACCCATATTCAGCCTTGAAATATAAGGGCTTTCTTTGGTGCTACATGTCGGGTAACTTGGTAACCCCGAGATCCTAATGAACGTTGATCTGCTTCATGGATGGATCTCGGCTGTAGACATCAAAACCTTGCCCGCTCGCTTGACTTGTAACTGGAAAGTTGGTCCTTCCGCTGCTGCACTTGGGAATTTCGCGTGCGATCTACAGTCCTAGGTGCTTCTGCGCCAAATGACAAAAATAATCGCTAACACAATGCAGGAAGGTCATATCTCAAACGGGGAAGTTTGTCTTCTTCATGATTCGCTCTTAGAATAAGTGAAAGATCACAACCACATCCAGGGTCTCTGCGATTGACCTCTCCACATAGAAAAAGCAAGTAGATAAGGTCGTGGAAGAATACTCAGATATCTTCTTCTCAACTATTGGGGTACCTCTACACTACCAGGTCAAGCACCCCATCTATCTGACCCCCGACGCACCGTTTCCCAATGGGCCAGTCTATCCCTGCTCTCTGTTAGAGAATGAGGAGATCAAGCGATAGATCCAAGATCTGCTCCACAAGGGGCACATTCATCCCAGATCATCACCTTGTGGGAGCCCAATCATGCTGGTACAGAAGAAAGATGGAACCTGGTGACTCTGCATTGATTATTGGGCTCTGAATAGAATCACAGTCAGAAACCGGTACCTGATTCCCCGAATTGACGACCTCCTTGATCAACTCACGGGGGCCAAATACTTCAGTAAGATTGATCTAAAGTCTGGCTACCACCAGGTCCTAATAGAACATACAGATGTCTAGAAAATCACCTTCAAGTCAAAGGATGGCCTTTTTGAATGGTTGGTCATGCCCTTTGGTTTGAAAAATGCTCCAGCCACTTTCATGAGGATGATGGACGATATCTTGCAACCATTCACTAATAATTTTGTAGTGGTGTATTTGGATGACATTCTCATTTACAACAATACTTGGGACGAACACTTGCAGCATATTCAACAGGTTCTGCACACCCTGCGATAGCACAAGCTATATGCCAACTTGGAAAAATGCTCCTTCGGCATGGACATGGTCCATTACCTAGGCTACATAATTGATCAACATGGCGTACATGTGGATCCAGCTAAGATCCAAGTCATCCGTGACTGGCCAGCCCCAACCACACTCACTGAGCTTCAGAGCTTCTTGGGCCTTGCCAATTTCTACTGCAGGTTCATGTTGGGATTCTCCCATATTGCATGGGCCCTTAGCCAAATAACCAGGGGTGGTGGTAAGGAGAAATTTGTGTGGGGCTGGTCCCAACAACAAGCGTTTGACGATTTGAAGCAACGCTTTTGCTCAGCCCCAATAATTTCACTACCAGACCTACAACAACCCTTTGAGATCGATACAGATGCTTCAGACTATGCATTAGGCACCATTCTCACCCAACACAGCCACCCCGTGGCCTATCATAGTGAGACACCATCAGATGCTGTCTGTAAGTACCCTACTTACGACAAAGAAATTTACTCCATTGTGCAAGCCTGCCGCCAGTGGAGACATTACATTCTTGGGAAGGAGACAATCATCCACATCGATCATAAGCCACTGTAGTTCATGCAGACACAAGGAAAATTGTAGAATGATTGCCATCAAAAGTGGTCCACATACTTGCAACAATTCCACCTCAACATCAAGTATAAAACATGAAGCACCAATCGCGTCGCTGATTGCCTCAGCAAATCGCCAGTCATGGCACTCACCACAGTGCTAGACTCCTACGGCCATGAGACCTTTGGATGGCCCCAAATCTATGAGACAGACTCAGACTTCGCCACCACCTACCAAATGTTGGGTGCAAACGCAGTTGCCGATAATTTCCATCTTCAAGATGGGTTTTTGTGTCATCTGGGCCATCTCTGTGTTCCATCAAGTGAGCAAGAAAAGTTGATCTGGGAATCCCACTACATTCATGTGGCAGGACACTTCAGCGTCAAAAAGACAGTGGCGATGCTACAGAAACATTTCTACTATCCGAAACTTCGACATGAGGTCAACAAGTATATCAGGTCGTGCACTACCTGCACTATTGCCAAACCGACCACTAAGAAACAGGGCCTGTACACCCCTCTTCCTACTCCTGACAGGCCATGGGAATCCATATCAATGGACTACATGTCAGGCCTCCCATCCACTAAGCGGGGAAATGACTGTGTTTTTTTGGTTGTTGATTGCTTTTCTAAGATGGAGATTCTGGTTGCCTGCAAGAAGAACATCATAATAGAGGCCAATGCCAAGCTCTTCTTTGAACAAGTCTGGGTACATTTTGGAATCCCACAAACCATTGTCTCAGATTGGGATAGTCAATTTCTTAGCACATTCTGGTCGATCCTGTCGTCACTGCTGGACACCAAGCTCACCAAATCCATGGCCTTCCACCCCCAAACAGATGGCCAAACCAAGGTCATCAATCGAATGATTTTGCAAATCCTTCGCATGTATAATTCAAAGCACCCTCACACATGGGATGAGATCCTTCCATATGTCCAACATAGCTACAACCAAGCCCTACATAGCTCAACCAACCATAGCCCCTTTCAGGTGGGGTTGGGATTCCAACCATTGGGTCCCATAGATGTTGCACTTCCTCTTGCGGTCACCTCGACCAACTCATCTCCTGCTCCAACTGAAGTTGACAAAGCCACCCGATTCATTGAGCGGATCTAGCACATCCGCCAACAGGTTCAGGATATCCTACAGAAGTCCAATGACAAGTACAAGCAGTGCCATGATCAACATTGGGTGCCACATAAGTTTCAGGTGGGCGACAAATTTTGGTTGCACTTGCAGAAAGAACTCCTTATAGGACCCCATCGGAAGCTTCTCCCACTCTGTTATGGGCCATACACCATCACAAAGGCCATGGGGGATAATGCTTTTGAGCTCAACATTCCTCCTTTCCTTGGCCTGCACCCAGTGTTCAACGTGGATCTCCTTCGCCCTTATTTCCCACCATTATTGGACACCTCAGACATAACAGAGCAGCTGACACCAACAGAGTGCAACCCCGACTGCATACAAAAGGAATCCAATGATTAGATTGTGGACACGGAAATCAAGGGCACTCGACAACAAAGGATCCATGTTTATCGAGTCGTCAAGGCAAGGCAGCTTCTGCACCAGGGTAAGTGGCTCACCCGGGGCCAAATTCAGTAGAAATTTCCTCATCTGATGGGGGAACTCAACGCAATGGATACCATTGCTTCCTAAGGAGGGAGGATTTATCCAAGTGGATATCGGTGGCCACCCACCTTTTCCAACTGGCTCAAAACAAATTTTTGACAATTTTGACAATTTACTATTTTTAGCAGTTTTAACTTCCGGGGCCATTTTGAGGGCCTAAATTAAGGTTTTTAGGGATCGAGCTTCTCAATGATATTTGAAGGCATGATTGAGCCCCCAAAATTAATCTCATCGATGATACATTTCCAACGGGATATCGTGCGTCTAAAACGAAGATCGTATGCAAAAGTTACGACCTCGGGAAGTTGATGTACTGACCTACCCAAACAGGGCCCACATGACTCTTGGCGCTTCATCTCCTAGGGTTAGATTTTTGGATGTCTAGAGTTTTTAACATTCCTGTTTATTGTAAAAAGGCCTTCAGAACCTCATTGTAATGATCTTCTTGTGAATGTGAGTAGCGGACACATCTCTTCTCAGAGATAAGCTGCCACCATTCTAGCAAGCTTATTTCCGCTGCATTTTACAGTTTCAACTTATTTCCTTATTGAATAGAAAACCAGTTTTACTGTATCTCTCTTATTTTATGTTAAGCACCTATTAATAATCTATAGTCATTTCGTTCCACTCATAAAATCCGGATCAAGTTATGTGACGTTCCACATACCACCAGAAATGGAATGACATGTACTATCCATATAGAATAGTATTACCTGATAATAGATCAAAACTCATACCATTATCCATCAAACAAACTTGGGTCCATTACCCAAACCTGAGGTCTCCAACTTCTCATGGCCATAAATCTCTAACCGCGAGGAGTTATGTGACGTTCCACATACCACTGGAAATGGAATGACAAGCACTATCCATCTAGGATAGTTTCATTGAAAAATTCACTGACCTTCATCTCATTATTCCACAAATGAGCATGGGTTCTCTAACCATACTTCTAGGATAACTCAATCCGCAAAGCGTCTTCCCATGAGGGATTTCACCATAAGGGGACCACTTTGGAGTTCATCCATCTATACTTCTTATCAACCATGACAAGGAAATAATGAGTCATCTTTACATCAAACAAACTTGGGTCCATTACACAAACCTTTGTGCTATCAGAATTTCTTCAAGGGTTGACATCAATGACAACTAACCTTAATCAACAATTGATACAATGCTAATGGGTGCTCCTACAACTAGAGAATCTAGAGCCATAAAGATAACCTCATATGTCTTCCTCATAGCTTTGGGAACTAAAATCAATCGAGGAAAATCTCTAATCTTCTTCTTTAATACCCCTTCGAATATGTAAAATAATATCAATCATATCATAGGTTTTCAAAAAGTGTTACTCCCCTCCCAATACTTGGGATACCTTTTAGATAATGCACTAAGGAATGTCTTCTTGGAAGATCTCTTAAATAAATTAAAACTCAAACTGAGTAGCTAGACCTTCATATTTTTCCAAACTTGATTGAAAATGCTTCTCATCAAATCAGTCTTACAATCCATGCCTCTTTATCTTTCTCGCCATTGTCAACACCCCATACAATCATTAAAACAATCAGAGCAGTACAATGCAACTTTCTTTGGGGAGGCCCCAACAAGTAAAAAAAGAAATGGGCCTTAGTGGCACGAGACAAAGTCTACCTTCCAAAAAGTGCAAGGGACTTGGCATAAGTACAACTCTTGCATGCAATATTTGGTGGAGGTGGTTGAAAGGAAAAAACAAGATTTGGGGAAAGATATTGCAAGAAAAATATGCCATGGATATGGTAGAAGATGACCTTATTAGGATGGAAGGCATATAGACAAGTTACATGATTTGGAACAATTCCTAAAAAAATTAAATCTATTGGCTCTAAAGCTTCATCAATCATTGCAAGGAACTATGGCAATCTTCTCTCATCATAATTGGACTCACATTTTTCACTATTGGACTGAGGGAGATTATTTAGGAAGGGGATCCTAGAGATTTTGGAAATTTCTAGAGCTCTGGCTAATTGAGCTACAAAGAGAAGCTACAAAGTTGATGTAAAACATTCTAGTAGAAAGGAATAGTTGCTCCAAAGAAGGTCTAGACATATTCAGATGGGGATTTCAAGGCCCATGCACCTACTCAGTTAAAGAAACCTATAATATGCTAGTGGAGACTCAATATTGTGAAAAAAAACTATGGTCTTAGGTCTAGAACCCTTTGACTTGGCCAAAGATAACCACATTCCAATGGCTCTTATCCAAGAAAAAAAATCCTCACTTGGGATCAACTTTTACGAAGAGGTTCTAAAGGGCCCTCATTCTACTATGCATATCGACAAGTAGAGGAAACAACAAAGCATATTTTAAATGCTTGTGATATTTCCAATTACTTGTGGGGAAAAGGAGAAAAATCCTTAAGATAATATAATAGGAAAGGAAATGACATCTTAGCTACCATAGCACATTGGAGATCCACCTATTTTTCAAGCCTAGTCTTGAATAAAATATGAGAACTCTTCCTGGGATTCTTAATATGGAAAATTTGGAAAGAGAGAAACAAAAGAATATTTAAAGCCCATTATCAAGAAGGAGTGGTCATGAACAACAATATATAAAAACAATACGCAGTTTGAATTGGAAGACTAAAGAGAATAAGGCCTCCCCCAATGACTCCTTTCTCGTTCAATTTTGGGGGATAGACATATAAAACCTTAAATTCTTTTGACTCTTGTAGGATATCCTAAAAACTCCACTGAAGTGTGGTCAAAACCACCTTTCAAGTTCATCAAACACAATTTTGATGGTGCTTCTAAAGAAAATCCAGGCCCTACTAGTATAAGGGGGATTTTCAGGAACCATGAAGGCCATTTTCTCATGATATATGAAATATATAGGGGATGGGATACCAACAATGCAATGGAGCTCATGGCCTTGGAAAATGGCCTATAGATAGTGCATTCCCTTAGATATGACAAACTCATAATAGAAGGGGATTCATAAATGTTATCAATGCTCTTAGAAAACTTCAACATGGATCTAATGTGGACGAGATAACCAACAAATGAGATATTTTTGTAGGATTAAAAAGTATAGACACTACAATGAATAACATCCCAGGTATCATCCCTTCACATGTCATACATAAGGCTAATGGTCTAGCATCTTGTCTTGCCAATGAGGGAGTCAATTTGATAGAGGGCGACCTCCAAGTGGAATGGGGACATATGCCAAATGGTACTCTTAAAAATGGTTGCAAACAACTTCATTAGTGGGAATTAAAACCATGGGATGGGGTGCCATGACTTAAAATCCCCTAGTTATCAAGAATCCCAAGTTTCCTTAGTTTCAAATCGGTTTTCATGTTAGCTGGAAGTATAAAACTTATTTCAATATTTTTCTATGAATTCTCACAGACTATGTACAAAGTAAATAATTTGGATAGATGTGAAGCTATATCTTTTTAGCTTATACATAGTTTAATACACAAACTTAAGAACATAAACAATATTTTTTTTCACCCCAACAAACCTAGCTTCCCTAGAGGCAGACTATAGAGGAGGATGATATACTAATACACAAAAGAAAAATATTATTATTAAAATTGGATTTGAATAATCCATTTGAAATTTTATATATTCACATTTTATATGAGAGATTTAAAATTTTTTTACAAAAGACAAAATGAGTTCCCAAACCAAAAATACTACCATGCCACATAATAATTAAGTCAAGAGGCACTTTCTATAATCCAATGGGTGAGATATGTCATGCTTGTAACACATTTCTTCCCCTCAAAATTAATTCATATACAACAAAAATAAATATAATGTACACTTCTAATAAAAAAGAATATATATATATATATATATATATTAAAAATGGAAAACATAAATACAATTACAAATTAATCCATATTAAATTTTATAGCTCAATATTGAAGAGATCGTAAGATTGTAATGTTCCTCATATGTTGGCCCAGTGTAAGATTTTACAAAACAAAAAATAAATTAATAATAATAATGTTGGAAGGTACCATTTGTCATGGGATTCTCATCGATACTTTTTTGTTGTTGTTTCTCCTTGTAGTGTGTAGTTAATGAATTTGATATGGTGCATTAGAGGCATTGCATATAGCGTAATTAGGTTCATCTATCTGCTATATTGTTAACAAATTAAATATTAAAAAAATGACTTAAAAAATAGTTGACAATAATAATAAAAAACTAAAAAAAGGATCACTATAATAAAATAAACCAACATAGATCCATTTTAACTCGAGATATATCAAACATGGAAAGGGATCAAATCCCTTGAAGTGCAAACATTTTCTCACGTTTTGCATTCTAAAAAAGGTTTTCATCTCACCGAATTTGCTCCATTTCAACGCTTGATAAATTCAAAGTTAAGATGGATTTAAATTGTTTTATCAACAAATATGATATGAATTTTAAAACTAATTCACATAAATACATAATCATGGAAACTTTGAAAATGTTTTCATATTTAAAAACAAAAAATGGAAAAATTACAATCTTGATTGGTTGGTTACATTTTCCTGTTGGGTTGTTATATTTTTTGCAGTGAAAGTCTAGTTGAGGTGGATTGAATGAAATTCGAAGTCGAAGGAATCGACCAAGAGTCGAAGGTCGAGGTGGTTCGACTGGGTAAAGTCGAAGTCAAAGACATTGATAGAAAGTCGATGGTTGAGGTAGTTCGACTGGGTAAAGTCAAAGTCGAAGACATAGACAACAAGTTGAAGACATTGATAGCAAGTCAAAGGTCGAGGTAGTTCGACGGGGTAAATTCAAAGTAGAATACATAGACAATAAGTCAAAGAGGTCAACTGACAAGAGGTCGAAATATGGGTGTGTGGCAATCGACTGAAGACCGAATGAAGATCGACTGATAATCTCCCACCAACCTAGAAGCTTCTCAAGCTCAGGCATAAATAATTTTCTAGTTAGAGAACAATGTCTTAGAGCTAGTGTGGGGTCTTCCCAAGGATCTACTGGGTTAGGTAAATACCTTATGCATTCTCCGGCTGGAGAAATTATCTTTGGAGGGTAAACAATGCATTTTTTGGGACTTGGTAGTCAACTGTAACAGAATCCTGAGATTCACAAGATTTGTAGCCAATGATCTGCGTGGATCTGTAACCGTCTTTGGGGGCCTTTTATTTAGGGGTTTTCATATTGTAAATCCTATAAAGAAGGCGTGTTGTAATGTTGTAAAATCCAATGAATCAATAATCATAGAGGTTGTTGGTCATGCAGATGTAAGCTGAATTGGCTACATGGTTGTTCTTGTGTAAAGCAAGAAGGTATGATGTCGATTGTGTTACTTAGGTGTGGACCAAGGTTAGGCATGTAACATTTTATTGTGAATGAATAAGAAAACAAGAGAGCAGAACACTCACGGATTATTGGTTTTCTCGGTTTGGGTTTCCAGGGTAAAATCTTTGTGTACTGTGTGTTTTCTTTGTCATTTACTTTCTTGTTTAAATATTTCTTCCTCTCTTCTGCTAGGTTTAGTGTGTAAGTGTTTCTCATTTCCTAACATTTTGTACCATAGTTTGGTTTAACAACCTTGGATCTGAGCTAAACCCTAGGTTCAGTAAGAGTCATAAGTCATAATTATTTAAAGATTGTGTTAAATAATGGTGAGTAACTCGAGAATAGAGATCGAAAAATTCAATGGCCAAAAGTTTGAGATTTGGAAGCTTAAAATTGAAGATCTCCTTGTGGATTGAGAACAATGGGAAGCAGTGTGTCCAGGTACCATGCCAATAGGTATGTTGATGGAAGAATGGGATAAACTCAAGAGAAGGGCAGGGAGTACGATTCTACTTTGTATTGTAGATTCAATATTGTTGAATTTCTCAGGTGAAGATTCAGCTAAGAAACTGTGGGACAAGTTGGGGAGCTTGTACTAGTCGAAATCCTTGGTAAATAAGTTGTTTCTCAGAATGAAACCATATCTTCTGAGGATGAGTGAGGGCAGTTCAATGACTAAGCATTTCAATGAGTTTAATACCATTTTAAGCCGGTTATATTCTGCGGATATTAAAATCACCGAGGATGAGAAATGTGTTAGCCTATTATGTTCTTTTCCAAACTCTTGGGATAGCTTAGTCGTGGCTATAGGGAAGAATTCAACCACATTAGCGCTAGAAGGCGTGGTTTCATCTCTATTGTCAGAAGAAATGAGAAGGAAGAACATGGAAGGATTGGCCAAAGATGCATTAGTGGTGAGAGGTCGATCGGTTGACAGAGATAAAGAAAAATTCTCCAGTAGAAAGTCTAAGTTGAAGGGTAGATTTAAATCCCTTGTTCAACCGATGAGAAGATGCTGGAAATGTGGTAAATATGGGCATCAAAAAAGGGATTGCAAGTCAAAGGCAATGGAAGTTAGTATAGGATCCAACGAGAAGTAGTCGATTGAGAGAGAGATTACTCTAGATAAGGGAGGTGATGTGTACCTGGCATCAACCAATACACAGTCGAATCAAGATGTTTGGTTGATCGACTCAGGAGAATCCTATCATATGACACCACATAGAGAGTGGTTTTGTGAATATGAACAATATGAAGGAGGAGATGTGTTCTTGGGGGATGACTCGACAACAAAAATTGTCGGACATGGAAGAGTTCGATTGATACTGCAGGATGGGAGGAGTAGAACCCTTCTAGGTGTGCTACACATTCTGGGTTTGGCAATAAACCTGATATCTATCAACAAGAGGAGTGATGTAGGGGTGCACACTCTATTTCAAAAGGATTCATGCAAGATGGTCAGAGGTGCAATGGTCTTAATGAAAGGAGTTCAAATTGGAACCCTATACAAATTATTAGGGAATTTCAACTCGAATGAATGCAACAACATCGTTGTTCCTGACGTCGAATCAACTTCGACTCGACTCGGGCTGAGTCGATTCAAACTGACTTGACAAGTCATTGTAAATTCGACCCGACCATGCTATGGCACGAGAGGATGGGACATATTGGAGAAAAGGACTTCGAGCTATGCATAACAAATGTATGGTCGAATATTTTCCTGAATGTAATTTAGAAGTCGACTTTTGTGAACATCACATATATGGAAAACAAAGTCGGGTGAGGTTCCCATCTGGAGCGAAAAGGGAAAAGGGGATTCTAGAGTTGGTTCATAGTGATGTGTTTGGCCCTGTTTCAGTGCCTTCACTTGCTAGGTCCCTGTATTATGTCTCCTTCGTAGATGATTTTTCCGGGAAGACATGGATATATTTCATGAGGAAGAAAGCATATTTTTTTGAGAAATTCAAAGAGTTTAAATCTCTTGTAGAAAACTAGATAGATAAGAAGATTAAGGTGTTAAGCATTGACAATGGTGGTGAATTCCGTGGAAAGGAATTTGATCAGTTTTGTGAGCAGTGTGGCATAACACACCAAAATACCACACCATATTCCCCACAACAAAATGGAGTTGTTGAGAGAATTAATAGAACATTGATGGTTAAGGCAAGGAACATGCTTAGTGGTGCTGGGCTCGCACACGAATTTTGGACAGAAGCAATTGGCACTACAAAATATCTATTGAATATGTATCCTTTGTCGGCACTAGTCCACACGACTACACATGACGTATGATCTGGTAAGAATCCTTCAGTTTCACATCTCAAAATATTTGGTTGTGATGCATTTGTCCATTTTCCCAAGGAAAAGAGGAGTAAGCTGGACAAGAAGGAAGTCAAGTGTGTTTTCATTGGATACAAAGAAGGAATGAGAGCATATAAGCTCTAGTATCCTACATCAAAGAAAACAATGTGCAGTCAAGATGTGGTCTTCAAAGAAGTCGGAAGTAAGTCTGATCCTGAAGAAATTGTTCAAACAAAGAATAATCCAGAGAATGTGTGGTTTGAATCGAGGAACGAAGAAGATGATTCAGATTAGTTGACTGAATCAGAAGAAGAGGTGGAACAACCATATCTGGTTGTAAGGAGGCCAGAACGATTAAGAAAACCAGTTGAAAGGTATAGCCCACTCGATTTTCGTTCCACATTTGTGTTAACTGCCACTGACGATGAGCCCAAGTCGGTCAGGGAGGCAGTCGACTCAATAGAGGGAAAACTATGGAAGGACACCATGGTCGAAGAGATGGAATCCTTGCACAAGAATGAGACATGTGATTAGTCGAATTACCTAGTGGAATAAATATTGTCGGTAGCAAATGAGTATTCAATAAGAATATGAATGTAACTTTTCAAGTCAAGAAATTCAAAGCTCGACTGGTAGCGAAAGGATATTCCCAAGTCGAAGGAGTCGAATTTGGTGATATTTTTTCCCCCATTGCAAAATTATCTTCCATTGGATTACTAATGTCTCTGGCTACAACATTTGATCTAGAAATATAATATGTGGATGTCAAGACAATGTTCCTACATGGAGACCTAGAAGAAGAAATCTACATGAAATGACCTGAAGGATTTGTAGTAAAGGGAAAGAAATATTTGGTGTACAAACTGAAAATATCCCTTTATGGACTAAATAAATCACCAAGGATGTGGTACCAAAATTTCAACACATACATCCTTATTTTGGGGTTTGTGAGAAGAAAAGATGATCACTACATATATTCCAAAGAAGAAGGTGGGTGTTTCATATATGTAGCATTGTATGTTGATGACATGTTGCTGATTGGAAACAACATGAACACAATAAAGGAGGTGAAGAGGCAACTATCCTCCAAGTTCGACATGAAATATCTTGGTGCAACAAACTTCCTTCTAGGAATGGAGATCAAGAGAGATAGAGCAACTAGAAATCTCTGGTTGAACTAGAAGAAGTATATTGAAACAATCTTGAAACATCTCAACATGAAAGATTGGAAACCTGTGAAAGTACCAATTTCTATGGGAGAAAGGCTAACTACTGAACAAAGTCCAAGGACACATGAGGAAATAGAGGACATGGCACGTGTTCCCTATGCAAGTGTTGTTGGTATTCTAATGTATGCGATGGTATAAATTCAACCATACATTTCCCATGCAGTGGGAGTGTTGAGTAGGTACATGTCGACACCTGGGAAGGAGCATTGGAAAACTGTCAAGAGAGTATTTAGGTATTTGTGTGGCACAAAAGACTATTCTATATGCTACCAAGGAAAACCTGGAGGTAACAGTGAATTAAATGTACATGTCTTTATTGACGTCGACTGGGCTGGAGATCTGGATCGATGAAGGTATACCAATGGATATGTCTTCAAGTTGTTCGGTGGAGTAATCAAATGGATGAGTAAGAGACAATAAGTTGTATCCTTTTCAACAAAAAAGTTGAATACATGGTATCCATTCATGGAAGTTAAGAAGCAATATGGCTGCAAAGGTTGTGTTCAGGAATCGGGTTTGAGCAGAAAGATATGAAGATAAATTGTGATAGTAAAAGTGCAATATTTATGGCCAAGAAACCAATTTATCATTCTAATACTAAGAACATTGATGTACAATACTATTTCGCGAGAGACATGGTGGAAAGCAACAAGGTGCTGCTGGAGAAAGTAGACATGTTGGAAAACATAACAGACTCTTTGACCAAGTCTGTGAGTTTTGTGAAGTTCTCTTACTGCAGAGAGGCAATGGGCATTGCTGGCCTGGGTATATGAATGAGAGTTCAAAGATATCCCAGTTTCAGTAAAGAAAACAACAAGTGGGAGAATGTTGGGTTGTTATATTCTTTGCAGTGAAAGTCTAGTCGAGGTGGATCTACTGACATTCGAAGTCGAAGGAATCGACAACAATAAGGTCGAGGTGGCTCAATCGGGTAAATTCGAAGACATCAACAACATGTCAAATCTCGAGGTGGTTCGTCTGGGTAAAGTCGAATTCAAAGACATATAAAACAATGCGAAGAGGTCATCCGACAAGAGGTTGATGGGAGGGCATGTAGAAACTGACTAAAGAACGAATGAAGGTTGATTGGTAATCCGACTTGGTAGTCGACTGTAATAGAATCTTGAGATTCATTGGATTTGTAACCAATGATCTGTGTGGATCTGTAACCATCTTTGAGCGCCTTTTCTTTAGGGTTTTACCTACTGTAAAGCCTATAAAGAAGCTGTGTTGTAATGCTATAAAAGATAATGAATCAATAATCGTAGAGGTTGTTGGTCATGCAGATGTAAGCCAAATTGGCTACAGGGTTGTTCTTGTATAAAAGAAGAAGGTAGGATGTCGATTGTGTCTTAGGTGTGGACCAAGGTTAGGCATGTAACCTTTTATTCTGAATGAATAAGACAACAAGAGAGCATAACACTCAAGGAATGTTGGTTTTCTCGGTTTGGGTTTACAGGGTAAAATCTCTGTGTACTATGTGTTTGCTTTGTCATTTACTTGTTTAAATATTTCTTCCTCTCTTCTTCTAGGTTTAGTGTGGAAGTGTTTCTCATTTCCTAACATCCTTAGGGTGAGGCTCTGTAATTAGGGCCTACAGTTTACTCATTTACCATTTATGGATTATGAGAAATTACTTGGAAAGTTTTCCGCAAAGATTTCCCTAGAAAAAAAAAGATTGATTGATTATGTTGGCCCTCGACCAAGTTTTGGGGAAACTTTGGTAAGCTTTGGAGGTTTTGGCCCACTTTTGGACTTCGACACGCTAGTGGAAGTAGGAGTGCCCAGACAGAGCTGAGATCACGAATCTCACCTATTTTGAGGGTTATGTGGACTGAGTAAGGGGTCCTCTGGGTTTTGTAATTGGTTTATGGGATGTTGGCCCATGGGTTTTCCCCATGTTTAGGCCTTATTGTAAGATTTTGTAAAGTATAAATAAAGGGGAATGTATTGTAGAAGCAAGTAGTTTTGTGTGCGTCAAGGCTTTGTGCTCGACTGTGATTTTGTATATTGTTCTTAGTGCTTGTGATGCTCAGTGTGGAGCGAGTGCTAAGTGTCGTGATAAGAGATTTTGGCTCTGTGCATTTGACCTATTTTTGGAAGGTAAAGAAGGAGGATCTAGTTCCTAATGCACAGATCTCGTATCATGTGCGAAGTTCGACTCTGTGGATTTGTGCACAGGAGTGACTGGATGTATGATTTTGGCAAATAATAAAGAGGTGAAGCAGTTTGTGGACGTAGCCCCACCCTGGGCTGAACCACGTATATCTGGTGTCTCAATGTTTTCTTTGTGCAATGCTATTTATGTTATGCTATTGCTTTGTGCTTTGATTATGATGTGTAATGAATGTATATTTTGTTTCTTAAGTATTTTACTTATGATTAAGGGTAAATGAATTCTAGACTTAACTCACAGTGCTAAGTGCTAAGTGATCATGGTACATAATCACTTGTTGTTACTATGCTTATCTGTATTTGATTATGCTTTGCAGTGTTAATGAGGGTAATAAAATAATGCATGTTCACTTCCTAAGCGTTAACAGAATTTTCTGTGAAGTTCTCTTATCACATAATCGTGTCCCAGCCTGGTTACAGACACCTGCGTCCTGTAATGCCCTCTGCTTCTACCTCAAGTGAGACTTCGCCTGATTCACAGGTGTTTCCAAAAGGGCCAATAGTCGAGGTTTTGTTGGTGCACTGTTAAGTGTTGAACCCTGGGTCTGCCCCTATGCCAAAAAATGGTTCTGTTGTCAGGACATGAAACTGTAATTGCTGGGAACTGAAGTAAAGAAAAATAAAATCTCTGTGCATAGGTCTGCTACTAAAGTGCGCAACACTCTACTTGATTTGCGAAGATTTGTGCCTAGGAAGTATGTTGTTTTGAAGAAAAGAGGTAAGATTATAATAGAGGAAAGCTTTGTGCTTTGGTAAGAGAAAGATAAGTGAAAATTTTTGTTTTGAAAGCATGAATTTAAGTATGTTTAATAGATTCTGTCCTAGTCTGAAGGCTAGGGCACAATTGAAAGAAAGGGTTGATTTGAGTAATTTTAATGGAAATGAAGAAAGATATGTTATTCCTATGCATAGAGAGGGTTTTTGGACTGATAAGTGGATGCAGGAACCTAGAAAGAAATTTTTGCAGACTGCAGGTCCAACACTATGATCCTAGAGGAAGTGCGCAGTACAAAAAAGATTAGGGAACATTTAAGAGAAAAAGAGGATTGACTTTGTGTTATAATTGCAGAAGGCCGAGACATATTGCTAAGGAATGCCCTGAGGTAGGCCCTATTTTTATTTGTTGTAAGATTGTTGGTCATGAGGTTGAGGATTGTCCAAGGATTATTGCTAAAGTTGAAGGGAGGGACATAAGACAAGAAAATTATGAAAGGAGTCAAGAGACTAAGGGTATGTTAGAAAGTCATAAAGAGAAAAGGTCAGAGGAAGTTCAGACTATGTTATTACAGTTGGAAGAAATGACGAATGTTCATAAAGATGTCAGTTTACTAGAAAGCTTGAAAGAAAAACAACGCATAAGTGCAAGAATAGAAGACTTCGACATAGACTGCATAGTCTTGGATGAAGAAACACAAGTGGATATTATGATAGAAGAAACTTGGGAAGTTTTGGGAAAGCCTATTATGGTACCTTATTTAGGAAGGATAGGATTGTTTAAGGGAAATATGATAACTTTATGTGGAAGAGTAACTACTGTACCTATTATTGTTCATGGAACATCGACTGAAGAAGAATTTGAAGTCATTAGATTTGTTAAGGACAACGCCCCTTTACGCCCCTTTCCCACTTTTGTTAGGTAAGACTTGGATTGAGAAGGATCAGATCAGAAGGAAAGTAGAGGAAGAAGCTATAGAAAATAAAAAGTAAGAATTAAGAGATTTCATAGCTAGGAAAATAGACCAACTAAGAGAAGAAAGAGAGGATAAGTCGAAGCAACAAAGAAAAGTAACAACACAGGAGGGAGATAAAGAAAAAGAATTAGCTATTAAGGTTGAAAGAATGCAAGAAGTATTGAAGGACCTATCTATCCAAGAGAGAAGTGTGCCCACTCAGGAAGTGTTAAGAAATGGGATATTAACTTTAGAACCTTTGAGGGTACCTCAACAGTGTGAAGCCACTACGCTAGGGGAAGATAAGAATAAAAATGGAAAGAGGATTCCAGAAACAGTTTGAGAGACTCAGATAATAGGTACGAAGGCAAGGAAGCTCAATAAAAAGAAGGCTAAGTCGAAAAAGCTACAAGAACTTAAGGAAACCAGATGGAAGACTTCACAGACCAGAACCTCGCGGGAGGCAGGTTCACAGGGTTTGAACCTTGCTGGAATAGCAGGTCTGCGCAGATTTGGACTTTTCCCTGGCGAAGTTATATAACCATTGGAGGTGACCTGACTGTTAAAATGATGCTCTAGAACAGTGAGGAAACACATTTATGGTTTTATAGACTGCTTTTGGACGTTGAGACCGTGCCATAATGACTATATTTACATTAATGGAAGCATTTAACTCTAGTACATGTCCGTTGGAAAATATGTCACACCTCCCTGCTTATTTAACTCATCAATCGTGGTGCTGGGACCATTTTTTTCTACCCGTGACTGACTGACCTAAGTCAAGAACTATCCAAGTGTCGAACTAAGCTACCTGTAATTATCTGAAAGAATACCCCACCTCTTTTTTTGTCTATCCATTGTCTGTTAAAAACTAGAATGTCGGGCGAACCCAACGACCTTGAGAAGTCTGTCGAGGAATTTTTTAGGAAATTCATGGCCAACAGACCTATATCTGAAGGTATTCAAGTGTCATCGACTAGGGGATTGCAGGCTTCCCCTTCGACTGGACGTTGTTCCACCCGCATCAACCTTGTAGCTGAACAAAGAAGCAAGCATCGCAGTGATCTGGCTAACGCGAAGCAGATCCCATCGATCTTGCCTGAGTATATTCCACCTCTAGTTGGAGCCGTTAACCATGAAAGTATCCCTCGTGATTTTGAGTACTCCATGTTCACTGCATACATTCCAAAAGGAATTCACATAGTAGGGAGTCAGTTAGGGCAAATCCCGCTGTTGAAGCACAATGAATTCAACTTAGGAGACCAAAAGAACTACACCACGCTAGATCCTCACCATTACTTAATGAAGAAATTCAGAAAGAAACCTCACCTCATCCCACAACCATGGATCAAGGGGTTGGCACAGTCAACCATACTAAACGTAATGAAGATTCCACATTTTCACTGCCACCAGGAGGTTAATGCTTGTGTTAAACTCCTCCTGTCGTGCTATCATGGCGGATATCTATGGCTTGACAAAAGAATTAATGTGGATCTGGTGTTGATCCATGGGATCACAGGTTTAAGTTTGAAGGGTACTAACCCATATCAGTTCTACCCAGGGAAGACCTCATACCGTTATTTAGCACAACACATCAAAGAAGCCTATGGAGAGGTAGAAAAGGGAAATCGAGGTTACAAGGTCTATATAGGATGGCGCAATGCGCCTTTCTTGTCAACTCTTAGTTGGAAATCTAGTGAGTAAGAACCACCCCACATAGGTCACCGGGTTCGTGG
Source organism: Picea engelmannii (assembly GCA_009831015.1). NCBI lineage: Eukaryota > Viridiplantae > Streptophyta > Pinopsida > Pinales > Pinaceae > Picea > Picea engelmannii. The sequence goes on along the minus strand of ML829005.1, from coordinate 72,012 downwards.
TGGACCTCGTAGGAAAGTGTGTGGAGGGCCTACAGATGAACTGGGAAAACTACCTTATCAACGAGTTAGAAAAATATTGTCGCGAAGCCCAGGACTTAGGATATGATTTTCACTACAGTTGGTTGATCATCCTGATTGCATTTGGGGCTTGGCAGATGCTTGAAGGAGCTAATTTCCTAGAGATTGAACCTACAGAGCCCCTAGCCGCTCGGTTTTCCACCATGTGGTATACCAATGACATGACAAAGCAGTGGCAGTCTAATGCAGTGTTTCACAGATATTATCAGCAGTTGAAAGTATCCATTGAAGCATTCCCTCGCATGACACTGCGTACCCTGCATCAGTACTGACCCATAGCGAAGTTCTGCACTGATCCCCACTTCATTTACATCACCACGCGAAGAGATGAGCACCAGGAAAAATTGTAGTCATAATATAAGCTCACAGATGAAGATATGGAACATATTATAAAGGAGTGGCCAGAAGAATTTCTTGTACCTGTAGCCGATGTAGAGCTATTTGACACTTATACTATAGGAATCCTGATTGTTACACGAGATGAACATGTCAGACAATCCAGTGGGACGAAGAATTAGAGGGAACGCAAAAAGAAGGTTGAAGTTCAGGACATAGAGAGTGAGGAAGAGGATGAAGAGAAAACCTCTGGAGATAACAGATCCAACTTGCCAAGAGGAGGAGAAGACGAAGCAGAAGGACATGGAGGATGAGATAAAGGAGAAGAAGATCAAGGAGGAGGCGAAGCTATACCACCTGAAGATCCCCCTGCTGGGACAATGACGCCACAAAAGAGGAAAGTTACTTCGAAGAAACCTCCAGCAAGGAAGAAAATGCGAGCCAATAAGCTATAGTTGGAAGCCACTCTCACTGACGACGACATTATTCTGGTCTGCAGAGCTATGGAGGATGCCTCTGAAGACATGCTACAGAGATACAAATAGAAATAAGTGGAATTATATGAAAGGATTGAGAGGGAGTTGAAGGAAGTGCAACAGGCTATTCACTTGGTTCACGCAGTGCCAACTGCGTCGTCTGCACCTTCCTCATCACAGACTGCAAACTTGGGGGATGAACCAAATATGCAGGGTGAACCAAGGATTTAGATCACCCTTCCCCAGTATAACATCATGTTTCCCACCCCTGCAGAACTACAGGCTAGCCCCAACTTGGATGTTGAGGTTAACCTTAAAGGAATACCTCCAGAAAAGGTTGAAGTATTGGAGGCAGGTTTGAAGACATATAGAAGGGAAAAGAGAGAAATGACCGCTGAAAGAGAAACCCAGCTAAGAAGGCTTGCTGGTGCAACAAAAGCTCAGTTCCAGAGAGCTCAAGAAGAGAAGGAGAAGTCTACAACAACCTTGCAAAAGGAGAAAGACAAAGTCCTAGTACATTTACGAGCAGTGCAAGACAATGTAGCTTCCTATGAAAGAGAGAAAGCAGAGCTTCAAGCGAAGCTTCAGGAGGAAAATAAAGCTGGCGAAGCCCAACTACAGAAGGAAAAAGAGCAGCTTCTCGTAGAGTAGGCCATGGTCAAAGAAGCAGTAAGCAAAGCGTGTCTCTCTGTGCCATGCTTGGTACAGGAGGAGAAAGAGCTTGTCGAAGTTCAATTAGTGAAGCTCGTAGAGACCCTCCAGCAGTTTCAGGCTAGGATAGATGAATTGGAGGCCCGAACAGTGTCGAGCACACTGCAGGAGGTGCGTGACCAGAGGGAGGATTCCACCAAAAACACAATAGCAAGTATAAAATACCTTTCCTCGACACGTAAACAGTTGAGTGACAGAAGCACCCAGACGTATGAATGCCTCGCCGAGGATCCAGAGTTAAAGAATCTAGAGGCTCAGTTACATGAGGCACAATAATAAGAATTTTCATTGCAGGTGCAGATGAAGCTGCTCACATTAATGGAAAGTATGAAGAGATCCCAGGAGCAACACACAATACAACAACAGATCATTGCCCTGCAGGGTAAGGTGATGGAAGTAACACAGAAGTTACAACCTATGCAGGATGAAGCTTGCAAGGTGTTCGAGGAGATCGATGGCCAGTGTTCACAGTTAGATCAAGTAGTTGCAGTAGTAGAATAATGCCTTGAAGGGCATGTTACAGAGTGAACAGTCCAGGAGCTCGCTGAGCAGGAGGCTTAGGCAAGGCAACAAGTCAAGGTAGCTCGAGTTAAGCTTGAGGATTTTGAAGTATAATTGCTTGAACCCGAGTGACTCGGGATGAGTCACATGTGAGTGTTGGGGGCCTGTTGGCCCTCGACCAAATTTTGGGGAAACTTTGGTTAGCTTTGGAGGTTTTGGCCCACTTTTGGACTTCGACACGCTGGTTGAAGTAGGAGTGCCCAGGCGGAGCTGATATCGCAGATCTCACCTATTTTGAAGGTTATGTGGACCCAGTAAGGGGTCCTCTGGGTTTTGTAATGGGTTTATGGGATGTGGGCACATGGGTTTTCCCCATGTTTAGGCCTTATTGTAAGATTTTGTAAAGTATAAAGAAAGGGCAATGTATTGTAGAAGCAAGTAGTTCTGTGTGTGTTGAGGCTTTGTGCTCGACTGTGATTTTGTAGATTGTGCTTAGTGCTTGTGATGCTCAGTGTGGAGTGTGTGCTAAGTGCCGTGATAATAGATTTTGGTTCTATGCATTTGACCTATTTTTGGAAGGTAAATAAGGAGGATCTAGTGCTTAGTGCGCAGATCTCCTATCTTGTGCGAAGTTCGACTCTGTGGCTTTGTGCACAGGAGTGAATGGATGTAATATTTTGACGAATAATAAAGAGGCGAAGTGGTTTGTGGATGTAGCCCCACCCTGAGGTGAACCACGTATATCTGGTGTCTCATGGTTTGCTTTGTGCAGTGTTATTTCTGTTATGCTTTTCCTTAGTGCTTTGATTATAATGTGTAATGAATGTATATTTTGTTTCTTAAGTATTTTACTTATGATTAAGGGTAAATGAATGCTAGACTTAACTCACAGTGCTAAGTGCTAAGTGCTCAGGGTACATAATCACTTGTTGTTACTGCACTTATCTGTCTTTGATTATGCTCTGCAGTGTTAATGATGGTAATAAACTAATGCCTGTTCACTTCCTAAGCGTTAACAAAATATTCTGCGAAGTGCTCTTATCACAGATTCATGTCCCAACCTAGTTACATACACCTGCGTCCTGTAATCCCCCTTGCTTCTACCTCAGGTGAGAATTCACGTGCTTCGTAGGTGTTGTCGAAAGGGCTGGTAGTCGGGGTTTTGTTGGTGCGTTGTTAAGCATTTAACCCTGGGTCTTCCCCAGTGCCAACAGATTACATTTCAATACTCAATCAAATGCACATTTTTATAACAAACCTATGTTAAAATATGGATTAGGAAGAGCATAATTTTGTACTCTTGACGTGTTTCGAAGTGTTTCAAAAGTTTAGAACTTCAAAACCCCTTAAGACTATGACAGATCCATAAACAAAATTCACATGAATCATGAGGATATTCATCATTTTTTCCTAAATTCATGGACTCCTGATATTTAATCTTACTTATATGCTCACGATACAAGAAATAAAATCTTGATAAGTTGTATAGGACAATCTATTCACAAAGAGTATAATATTTTTCCCAGTTGCCATAAAGTGCTTGGAACTAATGTATAAGTTTAATTTAATCATAATTTTTATTTAAAAAAACTTCATCTTACTTAATTATTAAAATGATAAAATTCATTATTTTAATTTTTAAAAATGGATGTATTTTAATTTATTAGTAATTTTGCTCACCTATACAATTTGGAGTCATTTCACCCAGAAGCATCATTGTTGCAAACATAAATATCATTATTCATCCTATTACATCATCATATGACCTCAATCATGTTGTATTGAGCCAAGTGAAACTGTAATTTGATCAAAATAGTCATAGTGCATTATTTTCCTCATTTTTTGTCGTTGTACCACTGCTTGTAAGCCTGCAAAACAAACTGACTTAATCAAGTTGTCGTTTGAAGCACAAATTGGCGATAACCAATTTGTTTCTTGATCCTTCAAATACCTATACGAGGGCTTATGGTTCTGAAGCCCGAGTTTTCTCCTAATAGAATATCGCTCAAGTTGTGTAGCATACAAGAAATCCATTGAAATCTATACTATCATCCTAGAGTAAAAAAACATTATTTTTTTGGCGCACTAATACATCTATACCTCTAGAAATGTGTAGTTGATACATGTGGATATTGTCAAACACTTATTTCCATTAATAAAGTTTGATATACTATTTTTTAACCATTATTATCTCATTATATCATTAATGAATTGGGATAGTTCACGTTGAAGCTAGATCCAAAAGAAGGCCCACCATTCACCTATAAACAAACAAATTTAATGAGGTCAACTAGTCATCCACATTCCAAAGTAATTTTATGCTATTGGAATTATTCCAGAGAGATCTAGCACATTTTCTTGTGTCCCTCTACCACTAAGAATTCTATCATTTACTCTACCAAACTTGGAGTTGAAGCACATAAGGAGATAAAGGACCCATCCCAAAGAGTGGCTTTGGAGCCCACCTAACTACATCAAGTCACTCCCATGTTGATGTAAGTTGATGCCTTCCTATTTGTATAAAAAATATTCATTTATTTACATGCTCTTATTTGGATTTTACTTTCACATGCATGGCTTTGTTAATTTTCGTTTACAAGTATGTTTTGAGCAGGATGATTACATGTGAGTCTGTTATTTATGTTCAACTATTTTATGTTTCTTAGTTTACACAACTACTAAGTAAAGGTTTTTTGTACACTCTTGTGTTGAAAACCCATCAACAAATTGGTGACTCAACTAATGATGTTGCTCTTAAGTCTCCTTGATTCTATGTGCGCTTCCTAAATTTATTTTGGTATATTAGTACCCTTGCTTTTTATTGTTTATGTTCATTGAAACACCTTAATTTCATAGGTGAGCTTAGAAAAAATCTTATGTTTTGAGTCTCGAGCATAAGTAAGGTTCAATTTTATGCTTTTTGTTCATAGTGCAAATTTTCCTTATTTTTTCTTAATAATTGAAACTGAAAAATATTTTATTATAAAAAGAGTTGTAGCATAGAAACTGTTGGACATATTGTCATTGATTTCAACAATCGATGATGCACATAAATCTCAGAAGGGAAATCGCATTGCAGAAACATGATCGAGATAGAAATCCCCACAGGACAAACTGAGACCATTGGATATGCAAGCGCCAGATCGAGGGCAGGGATTGATTGCAGAGCGTGATGGGAGAATTAAAAAACACATTATTTCCAATACCTCAATTAGTCTAGATGGTTAGATCTCATCGATTCAAAGATCGACGACTATGGTTGATCTACCAATAATCACACAACTTCAATTGCGGAGTTTGGGCGACGGACTAAACCACGCGCAAGTTATGATTCCACAATCCACATTGACTGTTGTTTCAAGTTGAGAGGAAGGACAGAGTAAGCAATGGACCATAGATCATGAAAGTGACATACGCATGGTCATCCTGACATTGACCACTTCAGGTAAAATCGTTCGAAGGAAATGTGCATGAAAGAATTTTAGCCAAAGCTGAAGTTCCGAATTAAATGTGAGCCATCCGATCATAGGTAAATTTTTTGAAGAAACATTGGATTTAAACCAAGGCAAAGAAACATCACCGACAGATTGAGCTATCGATCTAAAATCACAATCAATGAACAACATTCATTTCGGGTTAAAAGTTTTGAGGAGGTTACACTTCGGGTAAAACGAGAAGTAAGAAAGATGAAGGCCATGGCCCCGAAGTCCAGAAGTAAATGAGGACCATCAAATATGGAAAATACATGATGATCATTGGATCAGAATAGTGGTCAAACTTTGGTGCTGACCACTTTGACAGAAAAGGGTCGAGAACAAGTAAGATCACCCGAAGGCTGAAGTCCCGAACTAGACATGAGTCGTTCGATCAAAAGAACACTTCTAGAAATATCCCGATCGTTGGATCAAGGAAAGTAGAAGGATAGGATAAGCAAGGGAAAGGCCTCAGATCTTGAATACTTGAATTCCCGATAGTCATTGGATTGAGTTAATCCTTTTCGGGTTAAAGAAAGACCGTTAGATCCAGGTGAAGAACACGTGCCACATGAGGAGATCCACGTCAGCAAGGACACATGGCACAGTCAGATGCTAACAAGTGTCAAAGTGAAGTTGGCATTTCAGGTACATGTAAATCACAAATCTAAGTGACATGTGGAAGTCGCTTGGCCAGTGCCAAGTCACAAGTGACGTCAACAAGTTACGTCACTCTGGGAGTTTTTACTTCGGGAGTTTCACCACTAGCAAACACTCGAAGCGTCGAAGGACGAAGTCAACGCTAACCGTTGATTTACTTCGGGAGCATTCTCAATCAATGATCAAGCATAGTGGAAGGAGAGCGTAAGTGGAGGTGTTAAATGACAGCAAGCGGTCACCACCACTTTATGACTTGTTCGGTAGGTAATCACTCCGGAGGAATTTCTACTCTAGAATTCAAAGGCCACGAATAGCCGAAGTTCCGAAGTAAATCAGAACCATACATCTCATTGTAACATTAAAACGTGATCGTTGATTTTTATAAACGATCAAACAATCACTTGGCTTAGTGCATGATCACCACCTATGGTCGTATGGAATAAAGAAACAAATGGTGAAAGAAGAGGCAATGCTTAAATTAATAAGCCCGTGGTCATGCACCCATGGTCATATGTAAATAGTTTGAAGGAAGCGCCTCTACAGAATTTGATTTCTGCAATATTTACAGAGACATGAAATTAAGTTAAATGAAATCGATCCATATTTGTGATCGATTAATGAAAAGCATTTTCATTAAATTGAAAAGGCTTCTCCATAATATTTGAATAAAAACAAACAAATGAGATTATTGTTAATGAAGAGGTGAGATGGTCCAAACAAAGGGAAACAATATTTCATAACTCACACCAGTTGGAAGAGTATATAAACGAAAAAGAGTGGTGAGAAGAAAGTGTCTCTACAGTCCAGATAAGAAGATCAAAACAAAAGAAAAGTCCAAGAAGAAGAACTGCTGGTTCTTATGAAGTGAGGGTGGAAGGGAGGAGCATGAAAGGATTCATATCCTTACTAAGAAAATTTTAAAAGATAAGGGAGTTGGAGCTTCCTAGGGTTGGTGCCCTAAATATAAGGGAGTTGGAGCTTCCTAGGGTTGGTGCCCTAAAGACGAGGGAGTTGGTGCCCTGAAGAAGGGGATCTGTGTCTCCTAGAGTTTGTGCTCTAAAGAGGATTGGTGTCCTTCACTATTCTTTATAAAACCTTGTAATTGATGTGAAATATATTTATATAATTGACTTTGCATACCATTCATTGTTGATTCATTATGGTAATCAATAAAATATAAAAAGTAACTGTTAATTGTTAAAAAGGGTAATACTGATTCACCCCCCTCTCAGTATTCTAACATCAACGACAAACATACAAATAGTATTGTTTGAGTATCTTGCAAAATTTCCACCTCCCTTCACAAAATAGTGGGGGAGAAAATGAATTTTCCTACAGGGGCTTCTCAATCCAGTTTTGTGAGTTCATGGATAGATTTTTACAAATTTATTACAAAGAGAAATGCAAAAACAAAGCATATTTCTTGTTTGTTATCATCCTCTCTTTAATCAAAGGAAAGTCAAGAGTTTCTTCACATCCCAAGGGGATGTTTGTTCCTACCTCATAAGCTATCTGATCCCTATCAGAATTCCTTCCCTTTGTGAGAGGAGGAGAGGGATTTGGGGTATTCTCACTTAGGACTTCGACAAAAGAGAAGCATTTAGAGGACTCATAATGGACTTGAACTTCTAGTTTCACTTCTTGTTCCTCTTCCTAGCCCAATTCCCTTTCTTACTCCTCTATTTTCCCTGCTTCCTCTATCTATTCTGCATCTTCTTTGTCTTCCTCTTCTCCTTATGCTTCCTTCTCTTCTTCTTGGGCACTGGCCATTGGATCCATGGGGTATGGGTTGTTGGAACATTAATCATTGATGAATCATCCCACATCTCCTCGGTTCATTCAGTCGATAGGTCGACCTACATATGGATCTGGTCGATTGGGCAATCAACCAACACACCTCACCAGTAGGTCGAGTAGTCAACGTGCTTGTTGGTTGAATAGTAGAACACCAGTTGAATATAGTTAGATGATGGATTGACCAACCCAACCATTGGCTATGAGTTGGACACGTAGGTTTTCGGGTCGAGTCTTTTCAATCCAAGTTGACAGAGCAACTTTTGCGGTGTCAACTCTAACTATCGATGGTTACTTGTGGACAAGATCTTCTAGATTCTATGGCAATCAATTAGATATTGAGGCTATAAAAAGAGACCCCTTGGGTCATTGTCAATTATGAAAATTGATATTGTGTAGTAGATCATGCAGATCAATATGTGCAATATGCATTGTGATGTTTTGATAACATTGCATTATTCTTAAGTGTTGTAACAATGTCTTTAGACACCACCTTTTTTCTTTGAAATTTTTTATTCCTTTTCAATTATATATAGTGTTGTGCACTCTGTTTCATATTGTGTTCCACCCTATTCCCCAACATGGTATCAGAGCCAATGGTTTGAAAAACTCGACCTGTTATCTGCAAACCTTGTTGAGTCGGATCTGTTTGTGATGGGCTTTTGGTTGGTGGTTTGTTGATTGGAATTTTGAAACAAACTAGTCTATCTAGATATCAAATATGGATTCAAATATTGACCTTATTGTTCTGAACATATCAAATTATGCATTATGGGAACCAAATATGGAAACCCTAGTGAAGAGTAAAGGAATATGGAAATATACAAAGGTGACGATTCCATATCCAACAAATGATCAAGCGAAGTTTGTTGTTGATGGAAAGAAGGATGCCGCTGTGGGGGTCATCATGACCTGCATCTCATAAGAGATTCATTTTAACCTCAGTGGGATTGATTGTCCTCATCAAGTCTAGATGAAGCTGAAGACCTTGTTTGATTGAGTCGATGAAAGCCACGTCATGCAGTTGGAGAAAGAGTTGATCTCTCTCGATCCTCATTCCTTTGAGAGAATGGAGGAATATTTGGCATGTGTGAAGGAAATCTAATTGAAATTGGGAGAATGTGGAAAGAACTATCTGAAGAAATATGGAAAACTCATTGAGCTGGTCCTAATAAACTTGAGGACACCATTCGACATGTTCATTTCGACTTTTTTCACCAAACTAGCAAGCACACAAGGAATATGGTAAGGATTATACCTTTGAATCTTTCTATGGTGTTTTAATTACTAATAAACATAGATTACTTGGAGAAGGTAAGCTTGGTGGTAAACATCATACCCACTTGCTCAAGGGAAAGGGAAAGATGGATTCCAGGAATAGAGCAGAGTTTGATGTTTCTGCATAGAAACCTGCACACCATGAGCAAGGACCCTAGAGACAACCACAATGAAGTCGAAAGAAGAAGACATGTTAGTATTGTGGAAAGGATAGACATGTGGAGAAAAAATGCTATAAGAAGCAAGACAACTTAGAGGAGAATGTTAAACACCTTGAAGGAGACATGTCCATTGTTCGTCAACCCACTGATAATTTCACCTTCCAAGTTAGGACTTCTCAGGCCTTACTGTCTCACTCTGCGCACAATGACTGAGTTATCAATTCTGGGTGCACTAATCATATGGACAAGGAAGCCACCTTATTCATGAGATTGAATAAAGATGAGAAGAGTAAAATATATGTTGTTGATGATTTTGCTTCGGATGTTGCTAATTAGGGTGATGTAGCTTGTCGACATGGGAAAATTGTTGACATTTATCATGTGCCAAACCTCAGTGCCAATATGTTGTTTGTTTCTTAGTTGAAACAAACAGGCAATACTGTGGAATTTTGGCCAGATTGGTTCTATGTTTGTGATTTGAAGAAAGGGAAGTTGATTGTCGTTGGCAGGCTTCTCGACTTGAAAAATAGTTTGTATAAGTTCTGTGACTCGACTCAACCTGAATTGAATGCACTTTTTCTCACACTAATGAGAAAAGTCGAATTTTTCTTGAACGATTTAGACATGTAAATTTATGAAGTTCACAAGCACTAGAAACTCAGAACATGGTTGTTGGTCTATCGAAGGTATTTCCTTCTGAAGGAGTCTGTAAGGGTTGTTTCTTGGGAAGCATCATCAGACACCGTTCGAATCTGGGAAAGAATGGCAAGTACATAACCTATTGGAATTGGTTGGCAGTGATGTCTGCTACATGAATCTACCTTCATTGGCAGGTGAAAGGTACATTTTGAATTTCATTGATGATTTCTCTTGTATCCCATGAGTCTTTTTCTTGAAGGATAAAAACGTTGTATTTGAAAAATTCAAGGAGTTTCTGGCATTTTTTGAATATCAATGTGGTCGACCCATAAAGTGATTGAGATCAGATAATCGACCCTTTGAAGAATACCTACTTTGATCTGGTATTGACTAGTAGCGGTCGGTTCCTCACACACCACAACAAAATGGAGTTGCATAATGCAAGGATCGAACATTAATCGAAATGGATATATGTATTTTATAGGATAAAGACCTATCTCCTCACTTCTGGGATGAAGTGATATACTATGCAAATTATCTGCTCAATAACATCTGAACTCGAGCTATTTCTTCCATGACTCCAGTCGAATTATGGTATGGGACGAAGCCTTCAGTCTACCATATTAATAAGGAAAAAAACTTACAACTAACATATAAATAACTTGTTGAAGCTTCTCCCAATTTCCTTTCCCAAGCTTCGTAATCAAACTAACATTATAAGTTTACTCTATCTTTTCCTCTCCTTTTACCATGAGAGACCCTCAATATATAGGATGAACGAGATGAGATATTTGATAGCTCTTAGACACTCAAAATAACAATCTTCTTGAGGTTGAATTATGAGAAATTTGAGCTTGATACCATCTCATTGTAACCAGTCCTAATTTGAGAGTAACAAACTCGGTCACACCCTGCATTCCTGCAGGATGCGACCGGTCGCTATTTGCAAGACAACAAGGAGCGACCATCAATTTTGGTCATGATCTGTAAAAGGAAATATCATGACTAGGCAAAAATATGGTGTATACTCAAGGGAAAAGTGACATAACTTAGTGTTTCATCCTGCTAACCTCTAGAGAATATCCATAAGGTAATAAGGTGGCCAATAACTATATAACAAATGCCCCCTAAAGTATGAGGTCAAAAGAGTTGTATGATGGCCGAAATAATTTATGAATAAAAGTTATGGAGCTTTAGGGGAAGGAAGATAGGAAGAATCTAGCATCAATCCCGCACAAAGAAGAACATCCTGAGGTGGGAATACCCATGCTCGGTAATAGTAACTAAGCATGGCCGCCAAAAACAATACACTACATATCCATGCATGATGCAACTGACTAGATCTTGGCCAAAAACTAATAGACTATGGATCCATGTCAAAAGTGAGAACATAGCAACGACCAAGTACAAATGTGGATCGATGTCACAATATACAAATCAGTGAGATGAATTGATGTTCGATCAATCTCTGAAAGAATCATGAATAACTCCATCGCAACTTGGGAGGGGATGTCGTAAAGGAATGATGTGATCCCAACACAAGGTCTTTGTCTTAAACCCCAAATGGTATGAATCTAGAACACGAGAATAGATGATTTGATGTTGAGCATGGTAGAAACCATCTGATTAGCAGTCATTAATGGATACTATTAACAGACGTGATGGAATCCACCGATGATGACGATGGACCCCAAGATACCTAGTACAATCTAGAGAGTGTGAATAGATGAATTGTAGTCGAACACTCGTACATTCATTCATCACGAGCCAATGTTGTAAACCCATTGTTGGAAATGTGAGGGAACTTGACACTGATGTATGCAAGACCCAAGGTACTAACTGGTTTCTTGATTTTGATCATGGATAATGATTTAGTGTTGATAGGACAAAATCTGTCAAAGGAGGGCCTTGATGTATCCCCCATCAATCAAAATGAAACAGACAAAGGTACATGGTGTAAAAAGTAGAGCATAACTGACTCAAGGATGGACAAGATAAATGGGATAAAGGATTGAAAAGGGACGATACAGACAAACTTCCCTTGAAAAAAATGAAATGACAAATCACTTGACTTGGCAGCATTGAATCGATAATGACCAAAACACTTGCCATGGGACAAGGGAAGAGTGAGTAATCAACAAAGTCTAAAAACTTAGGGAGATGGTAGTGATTCAGGGGCAATGGATAAACCAACTGTGGTACATAGACGTAAAACAAGTGTGTTGTTCAAGGGAGATGTGACAAACAAATGCCATTTGTGAAGATGACTAGATTGAAAACCCTTCAAATTTTTGTCACCATGAACGACGAGTACCCCCCCTTTTTTTTACAAGATTGAGGAGGATAATAGATGCTCGATATAGCTCATCTTCGATGAATCCCTCATCACATGTTTAACGAACCTGGCGAAGGAGGGGTTCGATCCCATATGGGTCCTTCAATGTATAATTTTACGTGTCCAGAGAAGGTAAAATCAACGGTCTTTTCAAGTTTAGAGAGTTTGAAAAGAACTTAAATAAGACTCCAAGGGTATTTTTTTTCATAAATTTAGTCTCCTGAGCCCAAAAAAGTATAAAACAATACAAGGGAGAATTCTTCTAGCCAAGGTTGACTAGAGTATTCCTTTTTCGTAATTAGTCCATCTGGTCTAAAAAAGGGTTAAAATTACACCAAATAAATGTCCTTTCAAATCCATTTAACGAGTGTGAAAGGAAAAAAGCTCACTCGAAATATTTTCATGTTTAGGGAGTCTGAAAAAAGCTTAAAGGAGACTCCAATATGTACCTTTGTCATGGTTGATTATCGAGCGCGACAAAGGGGTAATAGTAAGATTGGTTGGTTGAAGTAATAGTAAGTTCTAGGTGCATGGAACATTACTTAAGCAATGGACTGAAAATGAAACACAACAAATGATGACCACCCGTAACCACAATTCTTATCCAAGGGTGTTGTAAAATGGGAGTAAAATAATGCAAGAGGTGGATGGACAAGGCTACTGTTCGACAACACAGGTATTCCAACAGAGGACGAACACCTTCAGTAACCACTCACATAACCATATCAAAGATCAACACACCGATGTTTTCATGTGGTAAAACCCCTACGGGGAAACATACACGGCCCCAGCCAATGCGACCACTTGGAGCAGTTTATTAATGCAAAGAAAAAGATTACAGAGAGATTTTACAAGAGAGTTTCTCACAATCGATCATCGACAAATGACCCTCCATGCTCTTTAAATAGAGATCATGGACCAATCGGGTGTTAAGCCACAGATCAATGGCCGTTAAGATCGAGGAGAGTATGAACCGTCGGATCACTCTATGTTGGGAACATATCGTGACCGTCAGATTGCCTAACTACAAATGCATACTAATGCATACTAAAGAAACACACTTTTACCTAAAGACATATTAGACCAGGTAGATCTTAACTAACTCCTAAGTGTCTAAATATCCTAACATCACCCCTTAAGAACAACTTGGGATAGGATTGAAGGATTTACAATAATGACACAATAGGAGAAGGAAGGAGGCAGTAGAGCCTATCCCCCCTTAATGACAGCTTCCT
>ML829005.1:38509-52603 GCA_009831015.1 Picea engelmannii | reverse complement strand
CTTGTAGCCTGCCTGTAGCCTGCTCTGCTTATTCAACAACAAATAACTGAAAGAGTCTACCTGCTCAGATGAAGAGCTTATTCTCCTATCTACTCCTACTCTAACCATTGTACTGATGCTTAATCAAGTAAACTCATGCTTCCAATGAAGCCATATCAGAAACTAATTTACTGAACCTGTTCTTGATCTTGACCCGAAAAATAATGGAATGCATAGCCAACAGAAAAGTGGTTTGAACAAATGATAAAGTTAGTCTTCATCTGACAAGAATATTTTGATCTTTCTACTGCTCAATGATTCCAGAAAATCGACAATAGGATCAATAAAATAGTAAAAGAATACCTCTTCAAGCTTCTGTTCCGACTGTAAACTGAAATGCTGCTGCCGGTTGCCTTCCCTGATCTCAATGCTGAATGTGGATTGCTCAACCTTTGTTGGAGAAAAATTCAAGCTCGACTTCTGATCTGAAACTTTCTGCTCCCCTTCACCATATCTCTGTAATTCGAATTCATCATGATGATATCCTGGCTTATCACAACTAACAAATTTTGAAAGAAAATAAAGGGTATGTTCTTGATCTTCTACAATAATATATTTGCAAGATATATCAAAACTAAAAAGCTCTTCATTGGACTTTTGAACAACATATTCGTAACAAGCATCAATCACAACATGCACACATTTTTGATCATCTCTCTGCTGAAAATAAAAACTAGATGAAATTTTAGTAGACAAAAAGTCTTCACAAACCTTCAAATCTTCTTCCTTATCACTGTATTGATCAAATGTAGGAGCATAAAGATAAGATCCTAATGACAAAGATGAATATCTTTGTATAGAAGTATCAACAATAGGCTCCTGAAGCAGATTTGGAAAAATATCACCTTGTTCCTCATCATAATTTGAAACAACTTATTCATAAGGAGAAGGAGAATTCTTCTGATGTTCTAGCTGAAGATTATACAGTCCCTGACAATCTCGTTCCTCATGGTTACTGCAACTTCCTTTGATCTTCAAATCTGGAAACTACATGCTACCCTCAACATCTACTGCAGATTCAATACTGTCACCTACTGATCTGTCCATTTTCTCATCATCTTTAAAGTTTTCAAAAGAAATAATCTTATCTTCATGACAACCATCTTTAATATTCACATTTAAAACAATGTCAAAATCATCACCATGGTTGTCATAATGTGGATCAACAATCCCTCGATCACAATAAGAGATATCTTCTGCTGCAGCAAAGTCTTCATGAATGTTCAGATCTTTATTAAATAAATTAAAATCATGACAACATTCGGGATATAGAAGGTCAGTTGAAAATATGTCTTAGCAAAACAAATGAAAGGCAGCATGAAAATTTTCCAAAGAACTAATACTTGCATTTGGAAGAGACCGACACCAGTTAAGAGCAAACCCCTCTAATGAATACCTGAAAAGCTTAATCTGAACATCCTCATGCACAATTTGCAAATGATGAATGAAATTGTGAAAATCCAGCAAATGCTCAGCCCGCACTTCCCACTCTTCTCCTCGAAATCTGGGAATACTATTTTCCCATTCATCTCTACTAGGCACTGGATTAGGGAAACCAACAATCTTTGACATATCACATAAATCATACCTCTTCGCTAAGATCTTAATCATGTCATACAAGTGGAGTCACCAACAGATTTCTGAACAATGGAGTCACCACTGAATCCATCCTTCATGGAGTCACTAGATAGATGATTACAACCGAAATAGTATCCAGACTTTGTCTATCATCAAAGCTAGGTATTTGTCATCTCCTAGGGAAGATGAGCTTCAATATCCTCTCCCTGACAACGACGCCAATTTGTTATGACTCAAGGAAACTCTCCTAGGTTGTATCTCAGAGATGCCTGGTAACTTAACTGTTTTTGTAATTATTTACTCAATAATGGGTGTGGGGTTGGATCAAAATGAATATCTAAATCACTGGATTGTATCTTCAAGACAATCTAGTTATATTCAAACAGTACAAGGCCTTCAAGAGCTATTATCAGATAGGTTTATAAATCAGATGGATAAGAAACCAATCAATTAACCAGAACATACATAAACCATATATATGATGGGTCAAAAAACTAGCAGTGGATGCTTATGATTCTTGTTTAATAATCAAAGGTAAGATGACAGTAACCATAGGAAATTTAAACAAAGACAAGAAATAATTTCAACTCATAGGCATATAATAGAAATGAAAAGAAAGTCTGACAATAACAATGAAAGAAGCTTGCAGGCTGAAATATATTAAAGAAAGTGTCTGTATCACAATAACAGTAGAGTCTAGAACTCAAAGTCGAACCTTCTAGACTGTGGCCTCTATCAGTTTAAATAAATTTAACAAAACAGTTTTAGATCCTCAAATGACGGATCTCAGAATTACAAGTGTGTACAACACTAATCAATTACATGATTCTAGGAAATAGATCCAATTCTCAAGGAGCAATTTGATTCATAATTTGATCTTCAACATATTCGACCTCTTCAACAAGCTTCTAGTGATGACAAGGCAACTTGATATCCTTCTTTGACAGCTGGTCATATCTTCAACCGAGAATTGGAAAGCTTCATAACCTATTTTCCATTTATATGCCTAGAATCTCTGATAACCTTTATAGTCTTCGACAACTGCACAAGTCTTCATTAGCTGCTGGATGAAGTTGAAAATGCCACCTTGACAGACAGGTCATTTTTTTTCAAAACAGGCAAGAAGCCTTATCATTTCCACTTTGCTGGCACCTTCAAAACTGAGAAAGAGCACTAAATCTGATGCTATTAATTATAATCTCCATTCAGAAATCATCCTCATGCAGTTTAGAATGATAAAACTCAGATCAGTGCAAAAAGAGTGCTTCTCTGCACTTCTCTGTGCTTTCGGTGGCTAAAGAGCCAAAATTCAAACCTGTAAGCCACCGAAAGCTTTGTTTTGAAACTGGCTTTCAAATTTGCAAAATTGCATTTTCTCCAGTTTCTTATTGCTCTGGATTATCAACAAGGTTGATGGTTGTCTCCACTAAGATTTCCAAGTCTGGGTGTGCTTCAGGCTGGGTCTTTGTTGCATCGATTTAACTCTCAGTTGCCTAACTTTCATGTACAACTTAGTGTTGTATTTCTCCTTATCACTTTCACTTCTCCCATAGACCCCATCACAGATTCAAAATTACGAATTTCTTCTGCATGAAATAATACAACTCTAAGACAAGATGCTCTCAATCTATGGATAATTGATTTGCTTTTTGTTTGTGAGTGTATCTTTATCGATGACTCCCAACCAGATAACTTAATAGTTGTTTTCCATTTGGATGCCCCTTTCTTTATTTGCGCAGACAACATTCATAGAGAGGAGCGCACCATCATCCTCTCACGACTTGAATTAGTAGAATCTCTATTTTTCATCCTTTACAAATTTTGATATGAAACCCATCTTGACACCATGCTTTTCGAGTGACAGGATTTGTAGATGGTGATGAGAACAAACTCGTTTCTATTGTGAAAACCAAAAACCAGTCCAGTGCTAATAGACAGACGAGCCTTGATAATAAGCTGCATATGAAAATGCAGTGAAAGGAGGATCTGGAACATTCCCCTTTTGAAAAACTCTGAACTGAATTTGACAATGGAACCCTTGAAAAAATATTTCTTAACATATTGGAAAGAGCCAAAGCTCCAGTCTCCTTTTTGAAATGGTGAACGAAAAAGGTCTCTCTGGATCACTTGTCAATAATCGACAACATCTCACCAATCAACTTATTACATGCATCCTTCACCTCTGTACGCACATCTAGAACTTTGAAAACACTTGGTGGATGCTATCACCTGTCCAATGCTAAAAAACCGAGCTTTCTTCATTCTTAGGGCACCTGCGCATCGAGCTAAGATCATAAATTAACACCTGTTCATCTACATGGTGCCTGGCAACCTGTATATTTCATTATTTTTTAAAAAATGGCTCACGAGATATATCCCACATCTCTCGGTAAAATAGAGATCCTTATCTTTATATGTGTTAAGGATAACATAATAATTCAATGAGATATGGTGATTAACAGGCTTGGCGCTCGAGCTGGGCTTTGGTAATTTATATGTTGGTTCATAACTTCATATAGTTTGGTAGACTTTGGTATAATGCATGCTATGTGGGTATAGACTGATAGTTAGAGCATATGCCAATACAAAATTCACTAGTGCACACACACTTGTTTTGGTAAAAAGGCAATTGGACTCTTTAATAAAAAATTTATAGTTTTTTATTTGAGAATATGAAAACCTAAAGGATAAGTTTAGGAAAACTAATGAAAAGTAGTTTTTAGCCATGCAGGTTTAAAAGTAAGGATCATAGAAATTCGGGGCAAAAGTTGAAAAACTCACAAAGACTCGATGAGAATTTCGGAAATTATGACTTAGGCAAATGACTGAAGTGATTTGACAATTTTAGCACAAAAGGTGCTCTCAAATTTTGAGTAACATTTGAGTGCTAACAGCTGGGGGGGGGGAAGGATTGGTTAATATCACTGGGTGTGAAGGATATCCCCTTTGATCTAGGTATTGATGAACCTCGACAAGGCGAGGGAAGACTTTGGTGAAGTGGTCCTCCTTACATACCATGTAGGGGTATTTTTCCTTTCTTTTATTTTTTCCCCCAACATCAGGGTCTTGTGTTTTTGTACTCTCCTGCTGGTATAATATCTTTTGGATTAACCCTTATTTTTCTTCTTGCCTCTGGATTGCTGAGATGAAGTGGATTGGACCACATTCACCTAGGAGGTTTGTGCAGGAGAGGGAGGAGATTTGATATTGGTACAAGTTTTTGATGAGGCAAGTGTGGAGGCTATATGAACTTCTTTCCGAGTCAATTAGGTCGTAGATTGTAGTTGAACAGAACCTATCATCCCATTGAAATGGGCTCCTGGGGCTGGTTTTGCCAGATTGTTTGATGGTCGAGGAGCATGAGGGATTAAATCATATAGTGTGCCCGATTGGGAATATACCAGGTCTAAATATTGAGCACGAATGATTGCTTTCTCCTCAAAAACAACACCTCCCATGGAGACATCTCTATAAATGGGTGGCTATAATGATTTAGTAAACCAATCTACCAAGATTTGATCTAGAATTGGAGCTTTACTCAATCATTTTCACCACCTCCATTCATGAATATGACCAAATATATGAGTGGATGTGGATTTCCTAAGCGAGATTAAAAGCTCGGTCTTGGTCTCATACTTGATTGGCAGTTGGAAATGGGTTAAAAATTCCATGGAAAGAGAATTAAAGTTGACAAAGGAGTTTTATGGCAGCTCGATATACTATTTTGCTGCCGAACCTGTGAGAGTTCTCTGGAAAAGTATTAATCGAATGGAATCATCCATCAAGGAGTTAGAATAAAACCAAAGATGGAAGGTCATGACATGATTTTTATGATATTCTCTAGGCTTCCCGTCCAACTTTGGGATATCGAATGGTAGTTTGGTAGGGATGGGTGGCCAAAACAGGGCATGTTGTATGGAATCATTAGTCAAACACGACAAATCTGCCAGATTTAATGTAGCCAAAAAAAGAAGTTGTCATTTTGGTTGTGAATACTGGTAGTACGAATGTGGCATCGAGGTATTAGTAGGACCATATACATGTTGTGATGACATTGTAAAACTTGGTGGTCCTCCCATATATTGTTGTTGAGAGGGTTGAGGAGTAGGAAACATGGGGTTCATGGTTTGAGCGGGAAAATCTCCTTGCAAAGGGATACCCATCAGATTAGGTTGACCCCATGCAGTGTTTGCAATTCATGGATACGGTAGGCTAGTATAAATCCCTGTAGGGCCTACCAGAATGGTCTGCCCCTAGGATTGAGGTTGGTTTCCACCCAGGGATTTCCCTGACTAGTTTCCAGTAAGGGATTTCCCCCAAATTGGTTGCTTCCCCCTTGAAGTTGGTTGTTTCCCCAATGCTGGATGTTTCCCCACAACTAGAGGTTGCCTCCCAGCTGGTTGTTGACCCGAAGGTGGTTGTTTCCCCCATGTTGAAGATTTCCCTACGAATAAGGGTTGACCCCCAGATGTAACTTGCTCCCCAGTGAGAGGTATGGAAGAAATTCCCATTTGAAAGGTCATGGGTGTAGGTTGAACAATTTTTGTAGGTTGAATAATTGGTGTGACTGTCATTATATTACCTACTTGACTGAAAGGGGGAAAAAATAAGCTACTTGTCGCAGGGCCCGAGGTAGTAGCACTGCTGGTCACATGACTAGAAGGAAATGGTATAGAACATCCAAGCAATGTGCTTGGTGTGAACATATATGCAACCAAGGTGGTAGGAACATAACTCGATCCATGTGTGAAAGGAGTTGTGTTCGCAGGTGGTTGTGACGGGGTAACATGGGTCAATGATAATGTTCCCCACAAAGAAGAAGTGCTAGGAGTAGTGATGTGTGCCAGAGCAACTATCTTAGGATCAAGTGGGGGGATCACTATTCCATTTCTGTGGTTAGGTTTTGTTGCATCGATGCCAAAAGATCACCTATTGTACATATCGGGTGGTAAGCAGTAAGAAGAAAAAGAATTAATAAAGCTTGTTGAAGGAAGCTCAACAACTAGTGGGTTATAAGGACCAGTAAAAGGGGGATTTGCGGGAGGGACAAAACCTTCCTCTATGATTTCAAATGCTCCTTCAGGATGGTCACTCGGGGGAGCTAGGCTCCCAATTTCATAAGCAACCTCTTCGTTAATAGTTCCTTCATTTGAAGGGTTGTGTGGAAGATCATGTTCTTCAGGTTCTAACCCTTGCATTCTATGAGATATTTGGAGACCTTGTTCGACCATGGTGAAAGTGTAATAGAAATAATGATCCCTAAGGCCAACTACAATTGTTGAAAGAACACACCCATAAGAAATCAAAATGTAATCAACCAAGCAAACAATAAGTGAAAGGATCTTCCAAAGACGACATATCAATTCGTCATCGAAGATGTGAGTAACAATTATGATAATCCTCACACAAAATTTCCCCAAGGTGCAAGTAAGAGCCCATAGGAAAATACCCTCCCAGTTCATTGAAGCTGAGATTGAACGTCTATCGCAGGTACCACAAGGAATCCCCCTTGCAATTAGCTGTGTGGAATCCTAGGAGAGGTTATTATGTCTACCAATTCACAATGAACGNNNNGGGTGTACGGTTGACAATCAAGACTATAAAATGGGCATGGGAATAACATACATAAATACATGACCCAAAAACTAAGAATAAGTGGTGTCATCTCGAGGAATGACCACTCTTTAAAGCCCTTAACTTGCAGTAGTCCCACTAGGCGAAACAAAGAGGGGAAATCTCAACCGATTGCTTAACTTGACCTTGTGTTTAACTCTTGTGTGAGAGGAGATTTCCTGACTAACGTTAATTGCTACTAGTGGATTTTTAATCTCTCTAGTATTCTACAGTCTAATTTAATAGCCTTGGATACTTTACTCACTTCACCCTAATCTAAAGGCCTTATACTTACATTACTGTTGGTGTGCTATAAGATAAAAAATGTCTAATTTATTTTATTTAGCACGTTGGTTAATTTTAATATATTTTCCTTACTCAAAAGGGAATATGAAGATGCAACTAATGATGTGATGACTCAACTCCAAAACCATGTAGAAAGAATGAGATGCAAATATTTTTATTTCAATGAACTCTATCTGAGGGAAGGAGAAGAGATCTTTTTCTTCTTAATGTAAATAAACACCTAAAAGCATGCAAATTTCACTTTTCCTTTATCAAATGGAGAAAATTTGAAATTCCAAACTATCAAATTAATGTCCCTAAAATCCCAAAACAAAGACAAGCTCCAAAATATGTACCAAAAACACTCCACCTATGAAAGTAGGATTCAAAACTTTTGTTTTCTTCTTTCCAAATTGCATGAAAACTCAAAAGAGACTCTTTTTCTGCTCTCAATTTCAATCAAAATAAAATGATTCCATGACACAAATAAATCAAAAGCTAATGAATATGGAGAAAACAAGCACCCAAGGAATAAAAGATTCAAGCACAAGAATGTTTTCAACACATAAAAACTCAATATTTCAATGGTAAATTTTTTTTTTTCAAATGACTTGAAAAAGGTTATAGCAATTATCGCTGGAACAGATTTGAGAAAGACATGTGAGATTGTAAGAAAGCACATAAAGCTAATTTCGGCTATATTTGAAGGATGTCCCTTCAAAAACAACTTTTTAGTGGCTGGACGTGCCTTGATAGTGAAGATAGAGCAATCGATCACAATTTTTACTGGGAGAGATTCGTGACCAAAAGCACTGATCGCACTGTTTAGTGGAATTTTTAGGTGGTCGTGTGTGGTGATGGAGCACCTTGTTGAGGAAAATATATGTAATGATCTTACTCAAGCATTTTCAGACTTTACTTGGCTAAAGAAAATTAGATGGGAATATCACACTATGTTTATAGCCAACAAAAATAACATCCTAACTCACACGTATTAATTACGAGTGCTTAGGCTAGTCTTTTATCAACACAAAGCTTGTTGGAAATTCACTTTTTATGTAATTTTGTGAATATAACAGTTGCTAAAATAAATGTAAGAACCAAAGTAAAGACACCAAGATGATAATCAAGACAATTGAGACATAAAGCAATCCTTTATTTCATTCCAATTCAATAAAGAGTCATTTTCCTTACAAAATATCATACATAAATCTTGGACCAAAGTAAAACTTAGACATCCCCGATGGAACATACAAAAGGAACTCTGACAGAAAACCAAAACTGAACTCTAAAAGATGGATCAACTTGCCACAGATTGTTGCCCACTCGACTCTGCACAATAGCCTTTATCGGTCATGAAAATTAATTCACAAATAGACAAGTCTACAAAGACTATCAAAGATAGATCACCGCCTCTGAAAAACAAGTTTCTGAATGATTTGATTCAACCCTGAATATTGCTGTCTACAATAAGACCCTGCTATCACAAAAGAGAATTAGGTTATGATGAATATATGAATGAATGAAAAGTGAACTATCTCAACATAAACTCAAAGAGAAATCCTTAGCATGCTTCTGCTTCTATTCCCTTTGTTCCTCCCTTTCCTTTTGATTTTAACAAATTAGAATTGGTTGAAGAAGTTGAACCAATTCATTAGTTAAGTTAATTAAAAGACTCAACTAACTTTAGTTAGGGGGAAGAGTAATAATTATAATAAGGGTCAAAGTTAAATAATAGCTAGTAGGTGGGACCCCTTGTGACTCCCTTTAGTTCATAACAATCATAATAATCATAACATAATTATCAGTTAAGCAAGCACACCTTCTTGTGTCTCCCATTCGCATATCCACTTTTGGCAATTTTAGCTCATGAAATTGAAATTATTTCAAAAATAATAGTCATATATCCAAAATAAAACATGTTGTCCAAAAATCCTTGAAGTCAATTTTCATAAATCCACAGATAAAATAACAACTCAAAAGCCATATTTCCATGTCTGCGATGCAACCATTTTTTAGTCCTTCTCTTTGACAGAAGCATAATATGCCTCTTTTCTCAGCCTTTATTTGAATAGATCACTTCTTGCATGCATTATTGATTAGTAACAATATTTTAATTAACCATACATGACAACTCTTTTAAAATATGAAATGGATTTTGGCTCATCAATATATCAGACTTATGCAATCCAATCCATACAAATTGTTTTACCGTTTATCAATGAGCAGGGGGTGAAAAAGGTTCTGGGATATGCGAGGGGTTTGTATTGAGTGAAACCATGATTCCATGAGGGGGAAAAGAACACGATTACTTCTCAATGACAACAAAAATCAACTATAAGCAACCTAATAAAAAATTGCTGTAACCTACGCAAGACACTTCTCCCTCCAACTGTTTTAACATCAAAATTCTCTTGACTATAATTAATCTCAGAACATGGAGTGAAAAAAAATGAATATGGGATATGACGGGGTTTGTAATTAGCAAAAAAATGAAATAATGGAAGGGAAGAAAGATTATTATTGTTCATGAAGTTAATTAAGCGATCCATAAACATTCTGCGAAAAGAGATGCATCCAAATAACAATTCTGTGTATTTACTAGTTTTCTGTTCATAATCAAATACCCAACACAGTGTCACCACAAGATAGCATATATTCCACACAATTTGTAAGGGGTTCTGTTCCTTTCATAATAATTTCTGAACAATACCCATTTCCAATCTGTAACCATTCAAAATCAACCACTGCCTATAATCAACAAATATACCCGAATTCATATTTCCAAAAATCACAATGAAGTCCCAGTATCATTGCCATCAGGTCTGTCATTTTAATGCAATGACCTTCGTTAAGTAAATAAGGACATATACCCAAAAGCAAGATCAAATTTCAAAAACCCGAATTTACAATTCAACAGACAAAAGCCACTACCCAACACAAGATACACACCGAATAATTCAATCACGCAAGTGTAAATCCATCACTGTGCAAGCCCAATCTAATGTGACTGAAAAAAAACTAGGCCATCTAGCCAACCGACGAGGTATCAACAACAAGCATGTATCAGTAAATGATCGGGTTACAACCAATCGTGCTAAAAATCTGTGGGTAACCCTGAGTGTGAGTACCCAAGCCATCTATGTTATACATAGTGCACAACCAACAACACCATGAGGCAACATCTCCATTTCAACAAAAACAATACACAACCACTGGCATAAATCATCCATCATGCTGAGCCATCAATTAAATGCAATATCGCTGTGATCTACTCACATGATAATTGACTATGTTGTGCAAACCCAGGCTTACACAATTTGAACAAATATAAAGATGCAGTGGAAATATTATGTACAGTGATCTCGCTCAATAGTCATCCGACCTCAAAGAAGAACACAATTACTGACATAAGGAGGGTGACTGTCCATTTGAAAGTGAAATTTAACAATATAGGGTTTATCATTTTATCACAGAGGCAGTAACCAAATGCCAAACCATACGACTGCCATACGACCAACTGGACGAGTCTGTATCCAAAATGGTCGACCATACATTCCATCCACAATAACCCATAACAACTTTATAGGAACAACAATATTCCTATGAAACCCCAGACTGGAGGGCTAAGGGTTTGCTCAATAACCATCACAGGGGGAATAGAGCCAACTTCTCTCAATAGTGAAAACTTCGAGGCCAAAGGTGTACACACAAAGAGGGCTATTCTTTTTTTGTGGACAGGAAACAATTCCATGACAGGGGTCATAACAGGAGGTGAGGCTTTAACTTGGCGTGGTGGTGTCATTTTCGCAAAGGGTATAACCCTCATGCCCTTCAAACAACTACCACATAGAGGTGAAAACAACCAACTTCCCACATGTACAATGTGTGGTGACATGAACGCTTCAGTCATTAGACCCCATAAAAAACCACAGACTGGATACAACAATGCGAAAATGTGAAAATAGCCCACCAAGACCAACAAGGATCTTCTAAGTAAACCAACAAAGATAACATGGATCTCTTGTGACTGCCAACGCCCAGGATAACCAGTAATGCTATGACTTCAATACCATTTCAAAGAGAATCATCACTACTTCATCACAAACACCATTTACACAGTCACAATACTTAAGGAAAGCACATAGGATACACTTGAGCCAATATCCATTTCATAACCATAGTAGACTCATGAAGGGATAAAAAAAAGAACGTAACTGTAATCAAATGTCTTAAAACGCAAGTTGGTCGAGCGGTTCCTCACTGCTGAAAAATCGAAGCATAACCACAACAGTAATGTTTGGAAGATATCCTGACTAGGGTGGCATCTAGCGGTAGGGGTAAAGGCGATATGCAGTAAATGCACATCACTTACCTACTGCCAGTTCATTCAATTCTTAGTACGCACCAACTACTAATCAAACAAATCATCCACCTTGAACCATCAAACTTTAATTTCGAAGAGCGCCACCCGTATCACATATTACCACCTCTATTATGCATAAACAAATACCAACTATGCTATATACAACCTCCATAACTCGTATGGCTATCCTATGTTAGCTAGGATTTGCCACAATCTTTTTAATGCATATAGTATATCATGTTAGCATAGGGCAATTTATTCTTTAGTTTCTTTTCCTTCGTTGTTACTAACATGTGTCTGTTGTAGGTGTCACAAGAATAGTCAACAATGATAACCATGAACAATTCAGTGTTACTTGATCTTGGGACAACAAGGGATCCCTGTATAATATGCACTAGTACATATGACCAAATTTGCGTCGGTTTTTCGTTGACATTGCCACACCTATCCATCGCAATTTCCATGAAAGCCGAGACTTTTTTTCGTCACTATATCCACGATCCAGGTGTGCGTGGAAACATCAATGAAATTATCTCTCCACGTGTCATCACCATCAAGATCGGTTAACCCTATGCATCGTCGCAATTATGACGAAACTTCGTAGCAATTACAACGAATAACCTTGGCAATTACGACGAAACATCATCGCAATTGCGACGGAAATTTATGCCAAGCCAAAAAATTACGACGCAGATGATGTATGTGCGATGAAAAACCGTTGCAACTTGCGACGAAAATATGTGGCAATAGCGACAAAAATGTATCTCAAGACCAAACTTACAACGTAGATGCTGTATGTGCGACGAAAAATCGTGGCAAATTGCGACGAACTTTTGTCCCTATTGCCACGGTTGTTCAAGAAAAAAATTTGTTTCCGACGAACTATCGTCGATATTGCGATGATGACTTTAAGTTTAATTTTTTTTTTTTACACGAGATATGGTATTATCATATTACATTGTAATATGGTATACCATATTACAATGTAATATGGTAATGCCATATTACAATGTAATATGGTAATGCCATATTACAATGTAATATGGTAATTCCATATTACAATGTAATATGGCATTACCATATTACATTGTAATATGGTATACAATTGTAATATTGTAATATATTATATATTGTAATATTGTAATATTCTATTGAAAGATGGATGTTAGAGAAAATGTGTAGATCTTTTAGATATATATATATATAATCAAGGCACTAATCAACCAAATATTGGAAGCATGTGTTACCATGAAGTTGGATTAGAAGTAAGGATACCAATATGACAATATACACAAAGAATAATTTGGAATACTACTTTCAAAAAAACACATGGATTGCATGAGCGAGTCATTATGCAATTTATATTACACAATACTATGACAACACTTCTAAGATTGATAGATGATATCTTAAGACCATTTCTCGAACTTGTTTATTGTAGCCTCCTTGGATGATATTTTGACTTTTAGCAAGATTTGGGAAGATCATTTGAAACATTTGGAGATGATATTTTTACCCCTTCAACACAATTAATTGCAAGCCAACATGAAGAAATATGAGTTTGGAAAACAATTATTGTTGTGTATGGATTTTGTAGTTAGAGGATGTGAATTTTGTATTGACCTAAGAAATATAAAATTCGTTGTAAATTGGTTGATCCCAGATAATTTAATTGAAACAAGGTAATTCATGGGGTTAGCAAATTATTTAGGAATGAAGTGTCTCTTCAATGCACATTATAAAATGCAAGTATAACATTTCCATTCATTGCAATGAAAACCAAGTAATTGAAGCTTTGACATGAAAGAATTGTAATGCATAAATATTAAATCTAATGAAACTTGCAATTTCATTTGAAATCAAAGCAAATGTTGCATGATACATAATGGGGGAACCTTTGATACAATGAAGGAGTTGGATACCATAACACTTGAAACTTTTGTTGGTGCAATCATAATATACCCCAAGTAAGGTAAGGAATTGTACGTCATAGTTTAGGAATTGAATTACGACATGAATTATTTGTTGGGAAAACAAAAAAAAATTCACTCAAATCATAAGCTTTTATAATCCTTGTCAATTGATCCAAGTCACAACATATCCCAGACTTCATGTGAATGGTATCCTGCAACATTTTGATTCGGTATTCAAGTATGATAAATATATACAAAACCACATGGTCAATTTCCTTTAAGACCTCTTTTTTTTTATTT
>ML829004.1:14574-30434 GCA_009831015.1 Picea engelmannii | reverse complement strand
AAATTTGTGTAAGTAAATATAAATCTAGGGTTAGATTTAGATTGAATTTTATCTTATTATATTAATTATTAATAATTCTAACTGATTGTATAACTCTATTAGATATTTTAAGTGGATTTACTGGATTAAAAAGTGAATTTTGTGGGATTATCATTATTAGATCTGATTATGATAATGTTATGTATATATAAATAAATCAGGGTTAGAGATTTTTAATGTGCTACTAAGTAGTAGGGGTTGATTTATGATTTAGGTTTTAAGTGATTAGGATGTAGTGAGTATTAATATATAAAGTGTCATAGGATTAGGGTATAAATAGCTTAATTAGTGATATATATAGTACTAATTTTTTATAATTAGAATTATGTAGTAGGTAGTACATGGTTAGTTGGACTTTTAAATCTAGTTACTGACTCAAAGGTGGAACAAAAACAAGCAAGGAAAAGGAGGAGGAAGGTGTCAAACCTAATTTGATCTGAGAGGGTCCCTAAGTTGGTTGATTATTGTCCTGCATATACACTATTAATGGATTAAGATCAGCAAGCTCTCTAATTGACGATTAGTCCTGATGATGAATCTTGATTCGAATTCGAAACATCGATGACAAAATGATACCAACTGTGGATTCTCTGGCAAATGATTTTGAAAAATACCATATCATCAAATCCATCATATCACATAATCATAACCAAAACAACCAGTAGTATAATAACCTGGATCACTTGCAAGCAAGTGCCCTCAAAGGATAAGTTCACTCAGTGCATGCAATAGCGAGATGTTACAACGGTTGAGGATTTATTCCCTCTTGAAGATGGAAACCTAGAAGAATGGTTAATAATACCATTAATAGTTACAAGTCATTAATTAAAGGGTAAAGTGTTTGTAACAAGAATCTCAAAAGTTAAGGAGAGAAGTTACTTTGAAAACGTATAAATACACCTCAAGGAGTATCTCGTAAGTACATTGACATACACAAGTCTATTGAATATATTCTAAGTGAATAAGTGATATGGTTTATCTTTTCATAGCATATTTATGGTAGGGAAAGTATAATGGTGTGAAGTGTACGGACGTGACTAAACTATCTTTTTGAGGTTATCCGCGGGTCATAGTTCATTAAGGAATTGATGTCTGCAGGTCATAGTCCAGCAAAGAATAGATAGGTTATCTGCAGGTTGATAGTGGGCAAGGTGCGGATGTACATAGGTCGTAGAAGAGAAAAGCACAGATATATGTGGGTTGATAGTGTACAAGTCGTGGATCTATGAAACATTTTTTAGAAGGATGTTAGTACTAGGTTGTCGAGGCCGAGGAAGAGCTACATGTATGTAATCTTGTGTATCAGGTTTGCTACAAGATTAAAGCTATGTGTTATATACTATTTTGAAGGTTTTGTCTAGATACATGCTTGAGGCATGGTTTGGATATTTGGGAATATGCTTGAGGTACACCTTGGTGATGTTATGGTACATCGATTAGAGAATATTTTGGCTATCGTGGCATCTGGTTTGGTATATGTCATGGTGATGTTATCACATGCTTGAGTCACTTCATTGATGATATCTTATGGTACATGGTATATGTCATGATTGAGACATGTCATGAGTGATATGGTTTATGGTTGAGGCTACATGATATGCTACATGTTTTTGAACATGATTGATGCATGATATGGTACATGTTTTTGTACATGGTATGGTACAAGTTTTGGTGCATTGTTGATGCATGATCTGATACAGGTCGATATGATAGAGTGACAATGAAAGGTTGATGTCACAGTGACAGTGACATGTTGATGTAATAGTGATTGTGGCAGGTTGACATGACAATGACAGTGACAGGTTGATTGACGTATAAATGAAAATGACAAAACCAG
The DNA here is from genome assembly GCA_009831015.1 of Picea engelmannii. Classification (NCBI taxonomy): domain Eukaryota; kingdom Viridiplantae; phylum Streptophyta; class Pinopsida; order Pinales; family Pinaceae; genus Picea; species Picea engelmannii. Next base: position 28,558 of record ML829004.1, on the reverse strand, counting down.
TATCAATGGTAGAGACATGTTGAGTATACACTTATATTTTAGGGTGGAAGGATGAGGCAAGGAAATATCAGGGGTTGTAGCCTCCTTCCGGTTGGTGCCAGAGAATATAGGGATTTGGAGATTTCTTCAGGTTGGAGTATGCAAATCATAGGGTTGTATCCTCCTTAAAGTTGGAGTTGGAGAGCATCGAGAGTTGGAGATTATTTCATGTTGGAGCCTGTAAAATAGAGGGTTGGAGCCTCCTTTCATTTGTTGCTAGAGAATTCAAGGAGTTGTAGCTTCCTTCAGATTGGAGCTTGTAAATAGGGGGTTGGAGCCTCCTTTCAGTTGGTGCTGGAGTATTGGGAATTTCACTACTACATATGGGAGGATTTTTCCATGAAATGCTTCCACGTTTCTTACATTCGTTGAAAAATATGTAGTAAGTTAATCATTTTTTTTATTTTTTTATTAAATTGGTCACAATTATTGTCACTATTGCGATGAAAGTTCATTGCTATAGTGAGGACTATTGACTATCTCAGCGCACTTGCTAACACACGTGGTTTGCAATGATTAGTTGACTTTTTTCACGTCAACTCATGCATTTTCATCTCTATATCGACGATAATCAATCTATATATACATGACTTTAAGAGACTTTTTGACACATTTGTTATAGTTGCGACATTATTCGTGGCTTTTGTTTGAGTTGTTTATTTTTTCCATCACCCACCAGTTGAAAAAATCCAATTCTCGATCTACATAGCTCATATTTTGAACTGGAAAGGTTAGTATGTTTTTTTTTATTTATTTATTCACATATACTCATTTATCTTGTAAAATTTTGTTCAAAGGAAATTTCATGTCACTTGTTTTTTCCTTGATAATATATATGTGGATTATCATATTTCAAAATTGTTATGTAATTGGTTTTTGGATCTATCTAGTATATTCTATGGAAATTCATGTGAAATGTCAAGAAAAATATTTTCTGAAGAAGTATTTTAAGAAGAGGGAAAATTACTCCATCAATAAGAGAATTCAAACATTAAAAACGGATGTAATTATCAATCTAGATCAATTTGATCCTACAATTCCTTATGTAAATTTAATCCTTATTACAAAACAACCAACTCATAACAACTTTACTGGTTGGACTAATATTTGAAATAGAAAGTGGAAAAAAATCCTCTTAGGTCTAATCCTATCCCTTAGCGACCTTGTTAGCTCTCTAACTTTTTTGTTTCTATGATGTTGTGCCTATCTAATTTATTTCATATTTTTAGTCTAGTATTAGGCTAGGTTAGTCATATAACATTGTATTCTTATGTCATGTTGTTTCTCTCAATTTTTTATAATCATACGAAATTCTAGATGTAGTGATTAACTCTAGTTTGTAGTTGATGTAACTTTTTAATACACTATTAATAAGGAGTAGATAAATTATAAAAATTTCATGATGAAATCTACGATAACATGATGAAAAATACTAGTTAGACAATGAAAAATGAGAACAGGCCAAAGTGTCTTAGAAAATAAAATCATGACCACTGTAAGTAGCATAAAATTGTGACCATTGTAAGTAGTTGCAAATCAACACGTCGTAATTTAAACCAAACAAACCCAATTTTAGATGACAAGTGGATGGCATTCTTTTTTTAGTGGTGAATTTCAAAGATTGACATTTCCTCTAGAAAACAACTTAGAGGCTAGTGTATGGTGTCGAGTGATTCAAGTTTGAGAAATTTTGACCACTCTCATTAAATGGTCTGTAATTATTTTCCATGGTGATTCAATACACACTACTCTAAAGTAAAAATTGAAGCATATATATCTTAATAGTTAATCAATAATAAAAAAAAACAAAAACATGTCAAAATGTATTAGAAAAACAAATTGTGAGAATTTTAGGTCACTGTAAATAAACATATCATAATCGAAAGGAGTAGCTAAAATATCATGGAGTAGCTAAAATATAAAAATTTGACAACTTACTATTTGGTATGGTGTAGGTAAGACAATTACTTGTCAGTACAAGGATTTGCCAATATTAACGAAAATGACAGGAATCTTGCTCAATTTAGAGTGACATTAAAGACGAGGGGTGATGGAAAATGTTATTTTCCTTTCTATGATTACAGGGGATTGCAAAGAAGAAGACTTTAATAAAAACAACTGAAATACATTGTAGGGAGAAGGGGCACGCTAAAGGGGGTTATGAATATCGTCCCTTGGTAAGAGGTTATTCAATATTTAATGTATTCTCTTTAATAGTCATCATGTCATGAATTTTAGTAATATTTCTTATCGTTTTTTTTTTTTTTTATATTTTCTATACACACTAACTTTACTACATTGTTAGAATAGAGATGGAAAGGCGAAACCCTAGAGCTCTGTAAAAATGCAGACATTGTTGCACGCTTTGACACTAGTGTTTTGTGAAAACGGACTAAGCTCTGTAGGTAACGGCTTCACGAGATCACTGTGCATCCATGATGAGTCCGGAAGAGGGGGGGGAACCCCCTTCGTACAACGATATCACTGCCAATGATAGAAATGGAACTAATTCCAAACGACCTGCATTTGATCCGCCATTGCTCTTGGAAGATCAACTTTTCATCTAGGAATAGGGGCTCAAGAAAGAAATGGACGTAGAACCCAACACGTCTCATCCAAAAGCTTCTAGAGGATGGGAACCAGGCAAGTGTATACCGCAAATGGAAAAACCACCTCACTATCACATCAAATCAACACGGGTAGGGGAGCACACTCAATTTACGATGGATCATGCTCTAATCAGCAAATTTTTAGGCCTATGGCCAACTGAATGCGATCTCACACGATGGATCAAGGACTGGTGGAACCCCAAAGGAGACTATGAAGTTTAGCTCAACTCCAAGGGTTTCTTCACAATAATCCTATACAACCTCAAAGAAAAGGACAAAATATTTGATAATGGATCATACTTCTATAACTCGGCGGGATTGTTTCTGTGATTTTGGACAGACAGATTCAACCCAGAGAAGGAGGACTTCACAAGAGTGCCAGTATGGATTCGTCTATACTCACTGCCCCAGGAATTATCGTTGGAAGAAATACTCATGGGTATCGAGAACACAGTGGGGTGATATGTAAAGGCATCAGAGGCTACAAAGATGAGGAAGTATACCTCATATTCCTGCATCTGTATCTATATGGACATCTCAAAGGCTCTGCCAAGATCAATCACCCTAGAATATCAGGATGATGACTGGAACCAAACAATTGATTACGAACACATCCCCTTTCGTTGCAGGAAGTGCCACGAGCACGACCACCTTTTCAGAGACTACCCTCTAAACGCTCCAAGCACCAAGGCTAATGACAGTAAGAAAAAGGACAACTTAACCAATGTCATAGGTAGGTGGAAAAATCCACCAAGAAAAAAGAACCAGAGTACAGCTCCAAAGATCCCAACCAAAAACTCCTATGAAGTTTTGAACCAGCTGCCAGAAGAGGAGGAAATACAAAACCCTCACTAAGAAAAAATACAGGAGAAGGGTAAAAACTCTGAGGAACCCAACCTGATTCAAGCCAAAGAGACAACCCAAGCAACTCACACAGGTACAGACGAAGACACCACCATGCAGATGGATGAAACTGATATGGAAGACATACATCTAGAAAAGTTGGAGGAAGCTCTTAACCAAAAAGACCTGCAACACATATCTGTGGACCAACTCCACAAAGTACATAATGTGTTCACAAATTCCATAGCAGGATCTGCGACTAGACTGGGAAAAAAAACTGACCTAGGAACATAACCTAAGAGAGCAACCAAGAAAAACAAAAGAAGGGGATGCAAAACAGCCCAACAACTTATCAAAGAAGTAGGAAACCTAATGATAAACTCAGGCAAGATACATAGGTTATCGGAGAGATACCTCCACCCCCCCGCCTTACTCATGATGAAGATAATTACTTGGAATATCAGAAGGCTTAATGGTAGATCCAAGCAAAGGATCCTCTGAGATTGTATTAAGGTTGAAAACCCAGATGTCCTACTCCTGCAAGAAACTAAATGTGCAGGAAAGGAAGCTAAAAATATATTCCGACGAAGCTGGAGAGGCTGCGAATTATTTCATCAAGATTCAGTGGGAGCTTCCAGAGGATTAGCCATCCTATGGAACCCACACACGGTCACTCTGCAACAACCCTTCTCCATGACAGGTATTCTCACGGCTTATTTCATGGTAACAGGATCTACCAAGGAAGGAGACATCACAGATGTCTATGGACCGCAGACCGCACAAGAAAAGGAAATATTTATACAAAACCTACAACATGTCAAAACCCTTCTGCATACGTCCAACTGGATCATGGGCGGGGACTTCAATATGATCCTGACGCTGGAAGAGAAAACTGAAGGAACCAAAAGGCTGGAGAAGGATAGCGGTAAGTTCAAAACCCTAATAGATCTATTAAATTTGGTAGATATGGAAACCAGAAATGGAATCTTAACTTGGTCCAATCAAAGAACTGGCCACCAACACATTGCTTGAATATTAGACAGATTCCTGGTAGCTAAAACCCTTCTTGAGGGTGACCCAACAATGGAAGCAAATATAATTCCAAAATCAGGGTCGGATCACTGGCCTATTGTCTTTTGTCTGGATCCTAGAATTATTCCCAGACCCAAACCCTTCCACTTTGAAAAGGTCTGGCTCTCACACCCTGACTTCCACCAGCTGGCACATACCTGGTGGATCCAGGTTGAAGTGGAACATGGCACTCACATGTACAAACTCCAACAGCGCCTCAAGAACTTCAAGCAACATCTAAAGAGTTGGAACATATCCACTTTTGGAAACATTTTCCAATGACAAAAGGAAAGTGAACGTAGGCTCAAAGACTTACAAAGAAGCTTCATCTCAAGAAGCAGAAATCCAGATCTAGTGAAGGAAGAAGAGAAACTCCAAGAGGAAATGGAGGAATGGAGAGAGCAAGAAGAAATCCTATGGAGACAAAAATCCAGGGTTCAATGGCTCAAAGAGGTGAGCGAAACACAAAATTCTTTCATAGAGCCATGGTACATCGTAGATACATCAACCGCATCACTCAAATGGAATATGCTCAAGGAATTCCTATAAGATATCATGACCAAATAGCGGAGGAACTCAACTCCTACTATAAACACCTTCTTATGGAGACCAACGAGAACAGGGAAGAAGCAATCCAAAAAATAATGAATCACATACCCTCACTAGTCACCCCTGAGCATAACAAAGCACTCCTAAGGCCCATCACTCAAGCTGAAGTGGAACTAGCAGTAAAGGAAATGCCCCCAGGAAAAGCACCAAGCCTGGATGGCTTCACCAAGGACTTCTTTCATCACTGTTGGGATCTGGTTAAGGAAGAGGTCTAGCTGGCAGTAGAAGAATCCAGAATGTTTGGCCAAGTACTCTCTACACTTAATGACACTTTTATCACTCTCATCCCCAAGGAGCAGCATGTTACTCACCCCAGGTAGTTCAAACCAATATCTCTCTGCAATGTCATTTACAAAATAATCACAAAGGTCATTTCCACTTGCCTTAAACCAATCCTACCTTTTATTATCTCCAAAGAGCAAGCTGGATATGTGGAAGGGAGGAAAATCATGGATAGTGTTATTCTGGCTAATGAGGTGATCCACTCTTTGAAAACGACCAAGATACCACGTATGCTTATTAAACTCAATCTCTAAAAAGATTTTGATAGAGTAAGTTGGAAATACTTGCATTCCATGATGGAGTCCTTTGATTTTCATAAACTTTGGGTCAACTGGGTTCTCAAGCTTACCTCCTCATCCTTTTTCTCCATCCTAGTCAATGGAATACCCTCCCATCCCTTCATGCCCACTAGGGGAACCAGACAAGGTGACCCTCTCTCTCCCTTCCTCTTCATGCTCATGCCAGAATGACTAGGGCGCTATATCAAAGCGGCGATTCTGGAAGGATCCCTCAAAAGACTGCCCCTTCATAACATCCATCCAACACCTTTGCACAACTAGTTTTTCAATGACACTCTCCTAATGAACATCCCTACTGCACAAGAAGCCACCAAGCTAAAATCCATTCTCTCTGACTTCACGGAAGCCTCAGGCATGCTACTAAACCGAGACAAATCCAAGCTTTACTTTTTCAATACGCCGGTCTCAATATAGAACCATCTTCTAGACTTCTAGACATTTCTAAAATCTCCCTTCCTTCCATTTACCTAGGCATACCCCTCACAGGGAATATGGCGCGTTCCATTTCATGGGATAGCCTGTTCCTATCTATCTCCCATAGGTTGAATAACTGGACCTTTAGACCTCTTAATATTGTTTCTAGACTCGTGCTCCTCAAGTTAGTCCTACAAGCACTGCCCACCTACTTTTTCACTGCTCTAGCAGCACCTATCTCGGTAATTCGAGCAATCAGGACCCTCCAAAGAAATTCTATGTGGCATGGACACCAAGCTAATAAAAAATGGGCGTTGGTCGACTGGGATAAACTTTGCAAACCCAAAAAGTTTGGAGGGATGGGTCTTCGTGATCCGGGAAAGCTCAATCAAGTCATGGGGGCCAAAATGTGGTGGAGATGGTTACAACATCTGACATAACTCTGGGCACAAATTTGGAAACAAAATCATTCCCCAAATACACATACCAACCAACTAATCAGATTCAACGACCATATCCAGGGATCCAACATTTGGAATATAGCCTGGAAAAATCACCCTCTCATTCAGAAGCATGCCTTCTGGGAAGTAAGAAATGGAGAAAGTGCACTCTTTTGGCAGGACTCATGGTAGCAGCTACCCCCCCTCAGTGACTTGGAATATATCAATCCTCTCAAACAGAATCTCCACTTGAATATCTTCAGGAAAGCTAGAGATCTTTGGAACCCAACCCACAGGAACCAACCCTGGAGACAATGAAAAACAGAGAGAACAAAATTATAGCTCACGGACGACACAGATCTCCAAACTTGGCAAGAATGCGCATCCCATCAGAAAATACCAATCAAAGAGGGACCAAACATCCTTAGATGGGACACTCTACTACAGGTATTTTCTCAGTTAATGAATCCTATTACCTACAGGGAAACTACCAAAATCAAACCTCGGAAATAATCTGGAGCAAAATATGGAAAAACATCCTATGACCCAAAGTCTCCATTTTCCTTTGGCTCACAGCTCAAAATCGCATCCTCACATGGGATAATCTTATAAAAAGAGGCTTTATAGGCCCCTCCAGGTGTACCCTATGTCACCAAAAAGAGGAAACCATGAACATCTCTTCAACAATTTCCATTACAGTCAACAGATCTGGGACTGGGGGGGCCCAAGCCATGAAACGCTCCAATAGAAATAGAAGTAGCATTAGGGATACGATTGTGAACTGGGATACGATCTCCTTCCATAACCCAATTCTCGAATGCATATGGCAGTTGCTCCCGGGGTTCACCTTATGGGAAATCTGGAAAGAAAGGAAAAAATGAATCTTCCATTCGAAAACTTCCCTTCCTGCTATTACATGGGAGAGGGTTGAGAAGTTAATTCGAGAAACAGTCAATAAAAAACCTTGGAACCATGAATATTGTCAATGTGTTCCTGAGGAGAAAATCATTCTTAAAAGATGGAATATGCAAATCCCCATCTGCCCTCCAGTGAAAGCAAAAGGCATCCATTCCAATAACCCCACAATTTGGACCCCCCCCTCTATTAGGATTCATCAAGATGAACTTTGATGGGGCCTCTAGGGGAAACCTAGGACCGACAGGATTCGGCTCAGTCCTTCGGGACCACGCTAGTGACATCATACATTTGATAGCTGGTTTCCTGGGTGAGAATACAAACAATGTTGTGGAGATCCTAAGTCTTATTCGGGGTCTCTAGATTGCTACCTATAATCAACACCAACAAGTCATAGTAGAGGGAGACTCTCAAATTATCATCCAACTCATTACCAAAATCCTGCACGGAGAACATCCACAACGAATCTCTCCTAGATGGAGGCTCTCAGGACTTCTGGAAGATTTTGGAGCTATCATCCACCCCAACCTCACCATAATCCCCTTGCATGTGAAACAAGAAGCAAACAAAGTAGTAGATTACCTGGCGAATGTGGGAGTTGAGACCAAGTCAAAACTCATACATTGGCAAGCCAATCTCTCTGATGATACATATCTCTCGAGGCAATGCAGAGACCTTTCTAGCAGAGATGCCTAGGCCCTAGATGGGGTGACATGTAGACCTACATGGCCACTCGGCTTAGCACTGAACCACGACTTAAATGCTGCAATTCGCTCCCCATCTCTTAAGTATTAACAATGGGAGCATGCCATTACAACAGACCTATGGATGAGAGACTTATCCCTCGCTCGAAGGAGCCAACACTACAAACATTAAATATGGTCAAGTTAAAGAGGAGCTAGGTGTAGCTGTCCCATAAAAATATGATAGCAAGGAGCCCCGGACGCAACTGGTCCATTCTTGCACTGAACCTCCCTGCCGACTGAAAGCTATGGTGTGTCTGTATCTATATCCTGTCAAATTCAGGGGCATATTCTATTCACTCCTCCTCCACAATGCTAAGGGAGAGAGGAAATCCTCACCATAGTTCGGCTTGGCACACTCATGCTGCTCAATGACAGAGAAGACAACACATGGATTAGGCACTCTCACTGGAAAATTCTATACTTCGGCAAAGAGCGAGAGTCACTCGTCTTGCACTCCATGCCACCGAAATTTAGTCTGCAATGGAGAATAGAGCTCAGACCCCACCAGCTCTGGACAATTGGCATCCCACAGACACTAAGCGGGCAGAAATTCATGCAAATGAGCCTGAAACACAAGATGGAAGTAGCTTGAGGGAAAGGCTCGAAGAAGCTCTCCCAACCGAAGAAGATAACACCGCGAAGGCCTTGAAGCCTCAAGAAATAGACACGAAAAGGGGGAGGCTCTATGAAGACTACCCAACTTGCTATGTCGAGGAGGTGCCATATGAGGACGAGGTTTTGAAAAGGACCTGTACGGTAATGGTTCACCACAAAGACATTGTCACCATGGAAAAGAACGAGGCTAGATCTAAAGCAGAGAAAGGAACCTCAGGCGAGGCAACAACAAATGAAATGCATGCTCCACTCCTTCATGCAGCACACATGGATCTAGTGTTCGAATTCCGAGGCCAAATGGAAGACTAGGAGCATAGAGCCTTCCTCATGGGACAACGCTTGGACCTGCTCCTGGATTCTTACTCCAGCGCTCCAAGAAAACAAAAATGCCCAACATGAGCACAATTGTTTGTCATTCAGGCCAAATCCGCGTGTTAGGAGAGCGAGGGTGACAGGTCACCAAGTATTTGAGCTTGTCTTTTTTAGTCTGGTTTCCAATATTGTTGTTCAGAGTTAAGACAGTCTATTGCCATCTATCCTAGTTTCCTTCGAGTAGGATAGATGGCGAAACAATATTTTGTCTTATCTTCCTAGACATGCTACAAGTGCCCCAAACTGTGCTAGTTTCCAGTAAAATGGAAACACATTTGGTGGCAACAGTAAAGATATATCTCTCTGTATTTTTGTCAACTTAATATAGCAGGTAACACCCCTTTTTACTTAAAAAAAAAAATTTACTACATTGTTTTTAAATATATAGACGATGCCCCCAAAATGTCGACCTCTAGAGAATTATTTTCCAAGTACTAGCATAAATACTCCTTTACAGGGTGATGAACTTCGAGATTAGAATATTGAAGCTACTAATCAAGTTATTAATGATGATGTGGATGGAGATAACGTTAGTGATACAAATTAGAAATATGAGATACATATATTGATCCAAGACACATTTTCTCCGATGGATGAGGACAACTAGGATGATAGTCATGATGTTGATCCTCTACTTGAGAAGTCACGTAAACCTCTTTATGAAGTCTCAACAACAAATATTCTATCTTCTATATTATTATTGCTGAACTTGAAGGTTTTGAATGGTTTATCAAACACATGCCTCACACAGATACTAAGGTATTTGATTTGTTAATTATTTATGAATGCATGTTCACAAATACTCAAAAGGTTCAATTTTTTCCTATATTGATATTATTTTCTAATTTGTAAAGTATGGAATTGATATTGATGATCAATATTGTTTACATTGACTTATTGTTTTGAAATTTGTAGATTGTTAGGTGAATTTCTATTACCGATGTCAAATATTTTTCTAGGCACATATCGAGAAATATCCATGATTATGAAAGAAATTGGAATGGAGTATAAAGCTATTGATGCATGTCTTAATGATCATATCATATACTATGGACAATATGCATTATAAAATGAATTCCCACAATGTCAAATAAGTAGATATCAAACCGATAAAGTGTCAAAGAAGGTGCCTTGCAAAGTTCTTCATTATATTATGATAATTCCATGTTTCCAGCGGTTGTTTAGGTGCCAAAGTATAGAACAGTTTACGGATTTCCATGCAAAGAAAAAAAGTCGAGACAATGTTCTTGGAATGCCTACAGATGGTTCTGCATTGAAGTACATCGAATAAAAGTGGCCATTTTTTAAAGAATAACCTCGTAATTTTAGAATTTCATTGGCAACTGATGGTGTCAATCCATTTGGAGAGCTTCGTTCTACGTACTCAGTGTGGTCTATTTTTTTTATAAACAATAACATTCCTCTTTGGATGTCGATCAAGAGAGAGCACACAATGTCGACAATGATTGTTCCAGGTATTTAATTACCTTTTATTTTCTTTAAAGTATGAAAAAACATTTCATTTCTTTGTTTCATGCATGGTAATTATGTCTTTTATGTATAACCACATACAGATAAGTATAATTAATCATGTATGTTGAATCAATTAGGCAAGTACCAGATTAAATATATGAACATATATAGTGAGCCTCTTATCGATGACTTGTTGAAGTTATGGGTTGGCATCACTATATATGACATCTCTATACCAATAGGGAAAAAACGATTTTAATTCCATGGAATACTATCATGGACAACTCATGATGCTCTTGGGTTAACACATTTTTGTGGTATATTGTTACTTTCTTTTGTGATTTAATATTATATATATTTATTGAAAATATCATGCATTATTTTAAATTGTAACTACAATTCACTACATTAATTCAAAGGGTAAATTTGCATGCCCAGTTTGTGGTCCCAAGATAAAATCTCATCATTCAAGGAGTTTAGGAAAGGAAGTGTTTGATGAGTATAGGCACTTTCTACCTAAGAACCATAGTTATCAAACTACAGACAAAGCAAAATTCAATGGTAAATAAGAGAATGGAAAAAAAACAATGAAGAATGACACGTCACCTATGGAAGTTGGAATATATTAGAAATCGTCAAGGTGTTCAAATTATTTATGTATGATATATTATATAAATCTTTGCTTTTTTTCTTAATGAATTATGTTCAGTGTGGTATGTAGCTATATTGATTAATTAGTGTTAATTTCATTTTGTTAATGTTTCATGAATGTCTTTCAGGCACGAATGGGATTCCACGAGGAATGAAAAGTTACCCAATGCAATTCAATAGGTTTCCATACTATGAGAACCTACAAATAGTTCATATGTTTGATACAATGCGTATTGGGAAGAACATAACATAATTGTTATCGCAAATATTAGATGGAAGGACTGGCAAAGAGAGAATTGGAAAGATTTGTAGTGACATACAAGAAGCTAATCACACATTGCAAGGTGTTATTATTAATTCTAATGGTGATGGTCATGAACATAATACTAGTCTTCCTTGGTTATTGACGAAGCAACATAGCAATATTGTAAGAGAGGTGATTCGAAAAATTAGGTTTCTGATGGGGTTTTCGTCGAACATACAAAATATCATAACAAAAAAAGGTGATTTTGGTGGGGTTAAAACACATGAATGGCATACATTCATTAAGGTAATTATTAGGTTATAATAAATTTCCTTATTGGTACATATTTTTTGGAAACAAATAATAATTTTTTGTTTTTTGTTACAATATTTTCTACCTATATCTCGCCCAGACGACTTTGACAACAACATAAAACAAATTATTTGTGTAATTGGAAAATACATGAGGTAAGCAATGTTTTATATGGAAAATGTACTTCTTATGTGATTTGTAGCGGAACGTATTGACATGTTATGTTTTATCTGCAAATTTATATATGCCTTGATATTATGTTATTGCATCATTTTTAGGTGGCTTTCATCAAAATAAATCCATAAAAAAGATATAAGGTATTGGAAGAGAGAAATTTCCCGACTAATGTGTCAAATGCAACAACATCTAGCTCCAACATTTTTCAATGCACAAGAACACTACCTCATACACCAAGTTGAGAAGATTTAATTATGTGGACCAATACACACAAGGCCGATGTGGATGGTGGAGAGGCAGTTGAAGTCATTGAAGGTTTTTTTTAGACAAAGAGCACGTTCTGAGGGTTCTATGGTTGAGGGATATATGGTATATCAATGCATGGTGTATATTAGTCAATATCTACCTAAATTAGTGGAAAATATGAATGTGCCTCGCATTTGGCATCTCAACTCCATCAACAAATTTGAAGGGGAGGTCCTATTTGGGAAAGGTAAAATGAGGATTGTGAAAGGTAATTATTAGATGTTGACGTAGATTTAATATATTACACATTTATTTTTTCAATTTTATTTTATCATACTGATTTTTTATATCTTTTATTCCTACATATTGAACTATATTAAACTATGCCTTTATTAACAATAGTTAATTAATGATATTAAATTGTCATTTTATCATATAGTTGCTCGAGAGTGGGATCTTTTACATTTATACATTGCAAACAACCTTGATTGGATGGAGCATTGGATATAATATTGTAAAGATTACTTTAGTAGGTTATCATGGGAAGGGGTGAGTAAGATGATTAAAACAACACATCGTCATCGAGATCAATTTTCTGATCTTACGTCAAGGGAATTTTATTTAGCCTTTGGTTTAAAATATAAACAAGAAAGTAAATTGTTTACCCACATTTTCCTAGTTATTTCCTAATTTTTCAATGTATTTGGTTTGTTTAATTTTTGAAATATATATTTACTAAGTCCTATATGACATTTATTAATTATAAATGTAGTTTTTACTTGTTTTCCATGTTGCAGTTGAAATATCACAAGGCTATGTGGTGTAATGGTCGTAAATTTCGTATCAAAATGTTGGATGATAAGATGAAAACCTCGAATTGTGAGATAATTCTAGTGTTTAAGGTCACCGATGTTTCCTCTAGAAGTGATAGACATACGGAAGAAACTGAGAATAGGTACTATGGGAATTTGGAGGATATAATTGAGTGTGATTTTATTTCCTTTAAAATAGTTTTTTTTTAGGTGAAATGGTACAGGCTACAGATGCATGAACGTGATCCTAAAACAACTGTTATTGAGCATGATAATGGATTTACCATGGTTAATACAAGGGCATTTGAGCCGGGTATAGATCCTTATGTTCTTCCAATTTAATGTGAGCAAGTATTTTACTCAGAGGTACCTGGTAAAGCAGGTTGGTCATACATTGTTAGATATGATCCAAGAGGAAGACTAGTAAAGTATAATGATGTAGTTGAGGATGAAGATAATAATGAGGAATAAGGTCATGATTATGCATATCAGGAGTAGGTGGTTGTAGTCGATGTGTCATACGAAGAAGCTGAAGAAGTTGATCATCCAAATGTAGCAGACGACAACTTCATTGACGATATCGATTACTATATGAGTGAAATGGCATTGATGATGATGTTGATATGAATGAGCCTTTCACCAATATCGATTATGAACCAGATCCTGATACATATGTTGAGCTGGATGAAGAAGAAGATGAATGATATTTGATTGTTGAAAAGAAGAGGTATGTATTTATATCTTTTATATGATCTATATGTTTTTATTTTGTATAATAGAGTATGTTACATGTTCTTTGTAATTTAAAATTAGGT
>ML829003.1:145308-161093 GCA_009831015.1 Picea engelmannii | reverse complement strand
GTCATTAGAAAGCTAACACAATTCTTCACAAGTTTTGTTTTTACTATAAAGTGAAATTCTAAATAAAAAAAATACTTTTATATGTCGGAAGTTGAATAACTTGTGAAAATACAGTTTTTTTTGTCATAAAACAAGCAAAAGTGCAACCCACCTTCATGATTTCACCCATAGCCAATAACCAGGTTATCTATATTAAGGCAAAGGCCTTAGTGAACCATATTATCTCATTAAATTTCTCACTATACTATTACAGTATGCATTGAAGGTAATTCATTGTTAAGAGGGTCCTAAAAGCATTTGAACTTTGACCTTGGCCAATTATTCAAGGATATAATGGATCATTAATTAATCCCACCAACTTGCATAAATTATAGCTTAGCCATAATCTAATATCAAGACATCCTACTCAACCCACTTAGCAAGGTTAAGAATATGCCCTCATATTCTTACTCACCATTCACCCTATATCATTAATACAACTAGTAGGGCCACCTCTAAAATATTCCTAATCACACTCCAATAAATCATAGATTTTTGATACAAAGGTAACAGTCTAAATACTAAATGTTGTCATTAAATAAATAGTAAAATAATTGAGGCATTATAATGAAGCAAAGGCTAGGTAATTAATTCTAGAGCGTAGATAACAATACGACCTGGCATTTATCAAGAGTAATATCCTGGCGTTAATAATGTAGCAATGAAAGGCATTTAAGACCATTCACTGCCAGGTAAGGGTAATGTCTCCGGCATTAATTACAGATCAGTCACTCCATTCGGCTCCAATAGTCGACAAATTACCAAGTCCAACCTTAAATAATGCAAATTCAATTAATTGTAAAACCCCCTTTACTAAATCATAACAACTTGTTGTACTTAAATCAAGGACCTTACCTTATATATGTTTATCTATAACAACAAAAATTACAATAACATACCATGAATAATAACAACATTACATTTATATCACAAACACCTGGCAATAAGATAACAATCACCTTATATCTTATATGTAGCCATTAACAATAGAACTACAATAACATTCCCATAATGATAACATCATTACATTTTATATTATAAAAACTTTGCAATAAAATGACAACACATTACATCTTAGGGGTTATCAACAATAACATTTACACCTATTTTATTTTGCCACCACACTACATTTACATCTTACAACAAGATACATTATAGTAACATTACATTTACCTATTATAACAACCGTATGTGTTTATCAATAAGCCGTATATACCTAAAAACAATATTCTACTGAATAATCCTTTAAATTCTGAATCATGCTTATTCACATTGTAAACTTGAATTAAGTAAGCAGCAAGTAGGGCTCTCGAATGTCGTTGGTTTTCCTAACACACAAAAGGAGTAAAGAGTACAGGTTCTAAAAGAGTGAACAAAGTATAAGGAAGGCATGGAAACCCTGTCGACATGATAAAATCTTAAGCGAAACATATATGCATGTTAATAACAGCCTACAACCAACACATCAGAAAATTGCAGGTACCCTAACATAAACCAAAAAGGGAATACGCCTACAAGAGTCGGGAAGGTAAATACCATAAGAAACTCCCCAAGGCATTAGTTTAAAACACAAAATGTTATGGGCCATTAAATTGATAGGCTGCCTGTCATAAATTAGTTAAAAGCAACCACCATTAAATTAGTACGCTGCCTCCAGATATATCGCTACCAAAAGTTGGGGCCCAACAATCTGCCCGAGCTCGAGTCTGGAGGTCAGAGCGTTCAACATTGGCAATGCGCCCATTAAAGGCATAATCAAACACTCAAGGAACCAAGAGTTGAGTCTAAGTGTAAACGCCTAACACAAGCCACGAGGAGGGATCTCACACGAAGCTAAAACCCATGTACAACGCGTCCAGAATTGTCGCTACCCAACATATGTAACCAACATTATCACTGTGTATAACCAGTGTGTGAGGCTGTGTGTAATACCAACGTTATCGCTGTGTAAAGGAGGCGGCTACCGAGTAAATCTCACGCATTTAAGTCAATCTTTTACTGTCATTCCTGAGTAAGATAAAATAAAATGGCAATGTAGATTTAAGGCACAGTGACTCTGGGATTGAAGATACAGGTCTGTTGGTCACAAGAAATGAATAACTGAGTGGTAAAAATCAACTTACAGAGGTTAAACACCCAACGAGTTAAAACGTTGGGATTGACCCTTCTATAACACCACGAGGTAAAGATTTTCTTAACCAACACACTTTGGCAGTCTAGATCTCACATCAATTCCACCTAGGTCGAGATTAGGTCGATTCTCTCAAACTGCACATTAAATGCTAGCATCCACCACTTGAGCATGCGAGTGCTCATGCCACAGTTCCAATAAAACTTCAAAACCCTATCGAAATCTTCAAACAACGGGCATAATAGGGCCATCTATCCCCTTGAAAGAATCAACAATAATGGACAAAATCACATCCTAAGCTGAAGACAAAATCACAATCTTGGGTTTTGAGGACTGGACTACAATTCAGAGCCATGGGATTCGACCACAAGCATGATCTTCCTCATTTTTTGACCAAGGCATGAAATTGAAAAAAAAACAAAAACAAAGCGTCAGAGTTGCTAATTGGGGATGGAGGCGCAATAACAAATACAAGGCTAGAGTTTACTTAAATTACACAGTAAAATTTTTATAGCAAGATAAATACACAAAATTTCGCCGGAGTAAGTAAATAAAGAAAAACCATTCAATCCAATGAGATCCCACACTGAATGAAGTTGAATATTATTCCATCTAGATTACCCAATACACCTGCAGATCTAAATCATAAATCCTAATGCATTCTACTCTCCTAATCAAGAGCGTACCTTTCCCTGATCTCCTGCTTTGAATGACGTCCTCGCGCTCCGTGCCGCTCCTGCTCGTCGACCGTCGAGACCTCACCGGTACCTCCCAACCAACGCTAGGGGTACTCTTCTTCCCCCTTAGCCCCCCGAGCTGCAAAGGGGCCACACACTATCCAGATGGTACGTCTAGCTCTCAGCTTGCCTCGCAAGGCCGTGCTACCACTCCTCTCCGAGCTGGGAAATCCCAACTTCCACAAGTAAATCAGTCAAGTCACTATTCCAGCAGCGTAATGTTACGCTAACAACCGATCCCCTTCTTCCTTCTCCTCCCCCTCTTTTATAGATTTTTAGCCTCTCCATTCTTTCCCTAAATCTCATTTAAATTAAGTTTCAATAAAAATCTTCTAAAAATCTCCTTCGTACAAGTGTCATCCATCCCCCACTTTCCTCCAATAATTATTTTCTTTAATTTATTAATTGTCTCATTTCCCTCACCCACCTAGAGTTACTCCTAAAATTACTCCTAGGTGTCCCTAGATTCCCTTACAGGTTTTAAAGGAATTCCCTATTATGAAGTTGTTAATTTAGTTCAATTTAGAAGGTTCTTAAATGCAGATTCTTTACTAAATTGACCTCCCAATTTTTACCTTAAGTTCCCCATCTTTCCCTTTTTATGTTACCTCCTTTCCCTAGTTTACTAAATTTTATAATTTCCTCTTTCCCCCTTTTTAAAAACGGAAGTTGTGCAATTTAACCTCTTTTCCCTTTTAATAATAATTTAGTATCTTTTTAAACTATCAAAAGTTTAAAATAATTAATTTCTTATTTACATTTTATATCCCTTGATTTTATTTAATTTCTTACTCTCTTCATTTTACCCAAAAATTTATGAAGACCAAAATCATTACTTAAATGGTTTTTTTTGTATTTTAACATTTTATTATTCATTTTTTATATATCTATTTTCTTAAGGGTAGACAAAATTTTACTCCTAGCGAAATTTTTAGACTTAGAAATTTAGATTCTGCACTGGGTGACAATTAATTAGGGAAGTTGTTTTTTTTTAATTCCTTAGCGCGTTAATTGTCTTAGGGCCCTCTAGGTTTGTTCCTTTATCATCATCAACGCGACGTGCCCTTCAGAACGCACTACGTGCTCCGAGGGTGCCACTCGCTTCTTTTGTTTCTTTGTGTGTCGTGCCCTTCAGGATGCATTATGTGCTCCAAGGGTGCCACTCGCTTTTTTTGTTTCTTTGCACGACGTGCCCTTTAGGACGCACTACGTGCTCCAAGGGTGCAACTCGCTTCTTGACTAATTGGTAGACATCAATAACCCCCAGAGTCAACACTCCGCCAGGTGAACTTGTGGGAGACTAAGGGCTTCTAAGGAATAAGGCCCCTGCCTTATTGCGCGCCCCTTAGAATCATCGTGAGCGACTATCGCAGTCTGCCCTCATGACATCGTGGGTCCTCTCGAACTAGGTAATCGTTAACCTACAGTTCGAGCCACGACGAGAGTGCTAGTAGGCTGTGGCAGGGTTGCTTTCCACACCTCTCCCTCAACCTCTCTGGTATTCGTGTGTGGCCCCTTTACTCCATATGCGAGTCTGGTCGACAAGCTATCGTCATCCTGCATCATCAAAAAATCATGTCATAACATATCCACATCATATCATCTAATCAAATGTACTAATATCATAGTAAATCAGTCAAACCCCAATAGCACACTCCCTGACTCGATTCGGAGTCCAAGGGTTCCCTCGATGCCTCTGCATCCTCAAGGTCCAAATCCCTACACACTCAGTAAAACCGAGTCAATAGCACTTGTCTATGTCAATGCAATAAACAACATGTCATCTACCCATAACGCATCATAATCAAAGTCAAATGTTTTATATCACAATAATCTGGATCACTTGCGATCAAGTGTCCTCAAAGAATGATTTTGCTCAGTGCACTAGAGAGGGATGTTACATATAATATCAAATGAACCTGCAATCTACTATGAATTTGCAAGATGAAGTAAAAATGGATAGGTCTTCAAAGAACTTTAGATGAGTATTTCTTTGCAACCCAAAAGACACTTTGATAGACAATACATTTGAAATCACATTCTTTCAAATCAAAGACTGAGAGATCACTAATGTAGTGTCCTGAAATAGTTCTTTGCATAATAAATTTATAACAATATCCCAAATATGAAAAGTTTAATAATGGAAGAAACAAGAGGGCCGAAACAACCTCTACAAAATCTCAATGACAACTAATAAACTAAATGGAATAGCAATTTCCTCTTTACAAAGAGGTATCTTGCTTCTTTGGACCTAAAATATTACAATATGAATGAAGATCTTAGAGAAAGAACTGCTCAGACCCAAATCTTTCTGTTTTTCTGACAATACATGAAAGATTTGATGGAAAGAAACAAAAAAGAAGAATATGTAGGGAGAAAATTTCTAGCGGGCCAATTCATAGAATCTTGGAAAAATGGAGATTTTAATCTTGAATACTCTTCACTTATGCAGAGACTTCTCACTGCTGACCTCTTGATGATATGATATTCCAACCCTTTCTTTGATGATGCTTTCTTCTTTTAAAACTGCTTCCAATGCTTCTTAAAGTAGTTAGGCTTTTGGTCTTTCTAGGAACTTCCACACACTTTTATTCTTGGAGTAATCAATTTAATTGATTATTTATTGAAGTCTCATTAATAAATTTTTTTCATTGACATCCGTTCCTTGGAGTAGGGATCATTTCATTTTTAATAAAAGTTTTAAATACAATTTTATTTTGAAAATTTTAATTGGTTGCCTTTTTAAAAATAGGACTGCATTTTAATTTTATGAACATGATAAGTGAAATTCAATATTATAAACCATTCCATAATCAATATTAATAATCATATATTTCTAACGAGTCCTTCTGAGCACAATTTGGAGTTCTAGATCTCAATATATAAGCTTGTAAAGTTGAGGTTCCAAGCAGATTTATCAACAAACCATGAAAAAACAACTAGGTGTTCTTTCAATTTATGAGAGCATAATGACCAATTTCACCTCTTGAAACCTATTTTATCATCTTCTTCATCTAATTAAATTTCCAATGAGGTATGATTTGTTAAAAACCGACGCTTAGATCTCAAGATATGACCTTCGGAAAATCGTTGCTCAACATCCATTAATAAATTCGTGGGTTAATCTTGGCTCTTCATCTCAATTCTCATTTTTAAAAGGAAATTCAATCCCACATGCATTGTGGTAAAAACTTATCAAGTGTTTATATAGTTAAAGTTTACAATGCCTTTATGTGGAACATAAGGAAACTATGGAGACTATGGAGGATCAAACCTTGGAAAATTCATGAACTAATTAAATATTTTGATAGCCCATTCAACATCCTCTAAGTGCCTAGTCAATAGCGAGTCGGTGTCCACGTAATTTCCATGTGTCACTGTGTGATAGGTTAACATAGGATTCCACATGTCATGATGTCATTATCTTCCATGTGCCATTGTTTTATTTTCTATCATGTGTCATCGTTTCATTGACTAATATATCTTGAAAATAACTTAGGAAATAAGATAAGTATGGGAGATGGGGAGAAGAACGAGAGGAGAGGAGGAAAGGAGGAGAGATAATAGGAAATATGAGTGAGTTAGGTCACATGGATGGAGGGATAAGGGGGAGGGATAAAATAAAATAAAATTCTAAGCAAGGAGGAGCAAACAAATGTAGGTATTGGATGGAGGGATAAGGGGGGTAGAGGAGGGTGCATCTAAACTGACGGTGGTGAGTGATGTGAAGGAGAAACCAAGAAAAAGTATAAGTATGGGACTAAGAGAGTATGGGAGGAGGGAGTAAAGGGAGGAGAGATGGAGGGATAAGGAGGGGAGATAAGAAAAAATTCCAAGTGTGGAAGAGTATAAGAGAGGAGAGAAAGGAGAATAAAACTTCAAAAATATTCTAAGTATAGAAGAGAAGATTGAGGGGGAGTAAAGAGAGGTGAGGGAATGTGAAAAATTTATAAGTACATAAGAGTGGTATAAGAGAGGAGAAGAGGAAATATGAAGGAAGAGTGAAATGGAATAAGAAATAAAACTAAGTATGGTAATAAGACTAAAAGTAGAGTGAAGAGTGTAGGAAACGAATGGAAACAAGAGTAGTGTAGTCCCAAGAATATGAACATGGTTCCAAGAATTGAGCATGATTCCAAGAACTTGAACATGGTTCCAAGACAATAATCATGGTTCCAAGAATTCCAAGAATATAAGTGTGGTTCCAAGAAAAAATAGCTTTGTTGCACATGGAAGAAGCGCTCTTTGGGCGGTTAGACAAAAACTTGGATATATTGAGCATATGGACTCAGATTTTGAATCCAAAAAATGCATGATGAAGATAATACTGAGGGATATTCCATGAACTTATGATCATTCAAAAATTTCTTTCTTTTGATATAATTGTTTTTATTATTCCAAGAGAGAGAAGTCAAGGTGAGCAATATTTGTTTATCAATAGTTACCAAATAAGGGTTTTAAATGTTAAGATTTATAGTGTTTAATTTCCATAGGTTTAAGAATTAGGTAAACTACTTGAAAAAAATTTCAAGTGGGCAGAGTTCTAAATGGTCACCACTTATATTTTCCAAGGAAACAAGTGTAAGCCCAAATTTATGAGCCTACCCATGCATAGGGAAGGAGTGAGGAGACTCTAAATGGATTAGGGGTTTCCCACTTCCATGAGATAAGTGGCATGCAATAATTGTGATATTCCATCCTTTCATGTACCAAAAA
Source organism: Picea engelmannii (assembly GCA_009831015.1). Classification (NCBI taxonomy): domain Eukaryota; kingdom Viridiplantae; phylum Streptophyta; class Pinopsida; order Pinales; family Pinaceae; genus Picea; species Picea engelmannii. Next base: position 153,470 of record ML829003.1, on the reverse strand, counting down.
TATTGGGTTTACAATATAATACACAAGGCAAGAAGACCAAGAACTAAATGAAACACAAGGAAAACCACATGCAATATCATAAGAGGAAGATGGAGGTGAAAATAAAGGAAATGGAAATGAAACCACAAGGGAGTGCTTGGTAAAAATACTTAACAAAATTGTAAAGTGGAGAGAGGTCTAAGTGGTCACCACTTATATTTTCTAAGATGATAAGTTCAAGCCCTCCAGTGCATAAGGAAGGAATGAGGAGACCTTGAATGAATTTGGGGTTTCCCATTTCCAAGAGATGAGTGGAATGCAATATTTGTGAGCTTCCATCCTTACAGCTACCAACAATATGGGGTTTCCAACACAATCCATAGGGAAATAATACCAAGCACTAAATGAAACACAAGGAAAACCCCATGCAGAACGAGAATAGGAAGATGGAGCAAAATAACAAGGTGAAGGGAATAAAACCACAAGGGAGCACCTGGTAAAAATACTTGACAAAATTTTCAAGTGGGGAGAGGTCTAAGTGGTCACCACTTATATTTTCTAAAATGAGTTGGAAGCCTAATTTGACAATCCAACCCATGCATAGGAAAGAAGTGAGTAGATAAAGAAAATTTGGGGTTTCCCACTTCCATGAGATGAGTGGCCATGCAATTTGTTTAGTGTGTCGGTTAGTGTGTTAGTGCCAAGAAGAATTTTGTTGTTAATGTCTTGGTTAGTGTATATCAACCAATTTCATGCTTAGTGTTTCTTGGTCAATGTCTTGATTACTATATTTTTAATGGATACAATATATCATAGTTGTCATTTCTTGCCTAGGAAAGTGAATTTCATGTGAATAGTGGTGATAAACGAGTTGGTTGTTATGTTCACCTCACGTTTAATTGATGACCATTAGTAGGGCCATTTTCTTTCAAGTTTTCATTTCATCTTTACTCATCAACATGTGAGTTATAGTGTTTTACTAGTGCTTGTTTTCAATGATGAACAAGTCAATAAGTTTCAGTGTTTCATGCATTACCAAAGGATTAAAAAAAATCGACAGCATTTTTTCTTGCCAACACATGTTTGGAAAAAAATAGACAATTTTTACATTGTCGATTGATTAGTTTAAACTAACTAAATTGAAAAAAATTGGTCTTGTATTTATTTTCAACCACGTATTAATGTATTGTTTTCAATCCTCTGGGAATTATTGGAGGATTGAAAAAAATCTAGCAACATTTCTACTTGCTGATACATAGTTGGAAATAAGATCAATAGCATAAACATTTCCGTTTGATACAATTTAAACAAAGAAATTAAAATCTGGCAACATAACTACTATTGGATTGAAATTTTAATTAAGTGTTTTTCATAATTTATTTAAAAAAAATTTCTTACCTCATTGACTGGATGCCATATTGTAATCTATGTAGCTAGGTGGTCAAAATTTGGGTTGAACTTGAAGGATAGTTCAATCTCCTTAGTGTCTTTGCAACATGTGAAATGTGGAAAAGTGGGCTCATAGGCATGTTTTTTCATTATATAAAAAAATAGGAGCTCGACCAATCTCCTAATACTCAATTTAGGGTTTAATTAACCCTAGGAAAACACCTCTATTTAGGTTTGGAGAGCATATGAAAGAACCTCGATCAAGGGATTTATTAAGCGCTTAATCGAGGGATTAAAGGAAACCTCAATAAAGGTTTTGATCTAACTATTTTCACATGGTCTCTTTCCAAAAGGTGTGATCGAGATTCATGGATTCTCCCTATTATTTATAGTACTACTATGTTGTTCCTAATATTTTACATATGTATTCAACATATACGTTTGAAAATGTTGTTTAAGTCAATTTTGGAGCACCCTTTGGAGACATGTAAACAAATGATAATGATCCACTTTTTCCTCTTTATCATAAATTTTGAATCACCAAAAATATATCTTCTAGTCAAAAGTAATGCCAATTGTAATTTGTGCACCTTTCAAACCATAATTTGGATAATGTCTGGATGGTTGGACTTCCTTCTGATATATATTTAAATTTGTATCCCTTATGGGTTTGAAGTTTTGTCTTTCAGTACTCTAATATGTCTTCTCTACAATGCCATAGGTTAGACTAAGATTTGATGTGCCAAGTGAAAGTTATAATAACTTTCCCAAACCTTGTTGATTCTTGGACTTTTCTAGATAGAGAAATTTTATGGACTCACACATGTTCAATATCTAATATCTTATTTTGAAATTGCTTGAAATATTATTGTTTGTATCCTTTCCAACATAACTGGTGGCACTCAATTTGGAATTTCCAAGCTTCCTATATGTCACTTCTACCAAGAACACATGTTTAAGGCTAGTTTGAGGACTAGTCAAATACCCCTACTTCCCATAGTCCATATCTCAAAAATTAAAATGATCCGAAACTTGAAATGTTTATCCCTAGTACTTCACTATCTCTCCTAACGATATTGAAAATTTATAGTACGAAAAGTCACCAAACAAAAGTTATAGTGAAATTCCCAAAATGACTCATTTGAGACTGATTTCAGGGCTAGTAAAAATCCCTAACTTCCACAAGATGTATATCTGAAATTAAAATGACCTAGAACATTTATTTTTTACCAAGTGAACATCACTATGTCTTCTCAGTATTATAAAAATTCCAAATTCTAAAAAATTTCATAAAAAATGTTATAGTGAAATTACCAAAATGACTTGTTTGAGACTTATTTCATGACTAGTAAAAATCCCTAACTTGCATAGCATTTATCTCCAAAAGTAAAATGACCCAGAACCTAAATGTTTTACCCAACTCTAATACCAAATGTTATGTTCCAAAAAAATAAAATATTAGAATAAACCATAAGTACACACCTTGTACAACAATGTTATCATGGAGAACAACTCTAATCTAGATAAGAGAGATGAGTTACACAATAACTCCTTAAAGAATAGGAGAAACTCCTCCAAATACCCAAATACATTCATACATCACAATTCACATGTCCCCAATAATGAATACATGATATCTATATATACCTAATCACAAACTACACATGAGGCCCCTTTACAATCAACTCAACCCTATTACATATACATTTACACATTACATGTACATTTAACCCCATATATGCCCCCCCTTGGGGTCATATCATATACATTTAACCCCATATATTCCTGCCTTGGGGTGATATAATTATGATGTGCTACATGAGCTTTGCATTAGGATCATCAAACATGTTCCTCAAGAATCAGAATATCATTTCATATTTAGATCTCTATATGAAAGTTTTGGTCATTTTCATGGTCTGTTAGAGACTTTTATGGTTCATTGAGAACTTCTATATGGTACACAGACTATAGATATATCACCTAAATTCTTCGTTAGATTATTTACTTCCAAAAATACACTTAAAAATACATGTCTCCTTGTATTTCTATTCCAAACCTTATCACCTCTTACTTCCAACCTCTCGATAATTCTAATATGAAAAAGGTGCAAATAATCTAATACCAACATTTTCCATCTATGTAGGATTTTGGAAACACCTATTTCTTCCAACCATTTAATGATTTAAACAAAAAAAAGAATTATATCTTACTGAATACCCATATAGCATTAGGAGGATAAGCTAAGATATTTTAAACACAATGTCATGAATGATTCCAAAGTATAGAATAGGTTAACAAATAAAGTATTTCAAACTCTATGCAAATTCCTTCATTATAAAAATAGTTCCATCTCCAAACAAAGTGAAAACACCTACTTCAAATTCAAGACAATTTGAATAAAAAAATTTCTAATCAAAATCCTAGAATGATAGTCATCCTTCTCAGGGAAGAAACTAAATATCTAGGGTTAGGGTTGAATGAATTTTCTCCACTTCAATGTTAGGGTTTCCTAACTCCACTTGGATATGCACCTCAAAATTTCAATGACTTAACAACCCCCTTGAAATTTTGGTTAGATGAACCCCACTCCACCCCCTTTTCCCCCCATTATGTATATGCCTAATTTAGTTTAAAAATCCTTTCACCCCCTTAATACTATATAATATATTGAATTACCTTTTAAATAATTTTAAAACCTCCAATAAAAACCTAGGCGATATCATATTGGTTTACCAATGAATCCCTTGTGAGGTCAAGTTCCTTTCTAGATCAAAGAAAGAAGATTCACGTGGGCACTTCAACCCCTTTGAGGGTTTTTTTATGTTTTAATTCGTTGCATGCTAGGTGTGGATTCATGTTAATTGAATGATGTTAGAGTATCATCCTTTTCCAAAGAGAGGGGAAAATAGTTACCTACTTGATCATAACCTTCCATAATTTTTGTTGTTTTAGAGGTTTCATTTAGGTGTTATTTTTACCCCCATTTCAAAGAGTGATTCTATTGGAAACACCCTTTCTTTTAAAGGATGTTTTTTCTTCTTTTTTTTAATAGTGATTTTTCATGTTTTTCATTTTTTTTCCAGTAATTTTTTAAACCTATTTTTTTTTTGTTAGAAATGTCCGTCACTTGCAGGCCGAACATTTCAACTATTGGCTAATAAACACAACCTAGGGACATCTAAGGTGTAAAAATCACTTGAGGATCACACCTAGACTGAGCCGCATCAACCCTTAACATGGATGGATTTTTGAATGTATCCTCCCGACTAAACACACCATAAGTGTATTGAACTTGGGTCATCTAGCAAACAAAATCCACACCTTAACCGGTTGAGCTAGTTGGAATTGACTTAAACCTAAAACTTTACATTTTAACATTATATTAAATTTTTTGTTTGTCATTAACTCTTTCCAAGTTTCAATATTCAATTAATTATATATTGTTTTAAATTAATTTATGATGCTATACATTTTAAATACAATGTAAAATGTTGCTTTTAAATACTTTTTTTCTTTATTTCAATGCATCGCTAATAGTTGTATATAAATGACACTACTTAAAAAAAAAAGAAAAAAATATGCATTTGAAAGCTAGCTCTAATGAAAATTTTTTACACTTTATAACATTTCATTTAAATTGACATGTTAAATACAACATTTTTGTGGTCAAAATTGGAAAAAAGAGAGAAAAACAATAACATTTTTTTACAATTTTTTGTAGATTTCAATTGAAAAAATGACAATATTTTTAATTTTATTTTCCCTATAGTAATGTTTCACAAAAATATGAAGGGAAAAAAACAAACCACACAATATGGTAAAAAACATATTAAATTGTTTCATTATAAAACAACAATACATAGATATTTAATCTTATTGTAAAACCTCAAAGTCTAAAAAATTACAAATATAATTAATCAATAATAAGTCAAGTTGAGTATGTTATTCAAGGACATATTAAAACTAATCAATGATATCGAATATGCCAAATGCATAATGTTCAATAGGTACATCTTCCTTTTTAGGAGCTTGACTTTCTTCTTGGACATCATTTGGCTCTTCAAATGGGTATCGTATGTTAACAATTTGTCTAATGTGATCCTTTTCAACAACCCTTTCAATGGTGGTTGAGTCTCATTTGACATATTTTCCACATTTGATGCACTAACATATCCTCTTCTCAAACTAACTTCTTTCATTTCATCGAGAAGAGATCTAATATCATTAATTATTTTCTTAATGTAGGATAGCTAGAGAGGTAGCGGGGGGCCCGAAGGTCCCATAGTGATAATAGTGGAGGCCATTCAATATAAGGTGGAACAGGTCCACTATATTATTAAATAAGTCCCACTATGGTAGTTAGATATATTAGTATAAACATAATAAATGTAAGAGGACTTACTAGAAGGTTCTACTTCTAGAAGGCTCCTTCTCTAGAATGTTCATAGGTGGTTGTTAGCACTATATAAATGCATTCAATAAATGTAACAATACAAGAAAAAGAATTATTGTATTTGGAGTGGTAGCTCATTAGGAGGTTTCCCCCTCGAAGGGGCAAGTGAATAGGGAGATGATCCCTTCCATAATAAGATCCATTGTATGGTGTTGTCCTACCTCAAGGGTTTTGGTAATAATAAAGGAGATTTTGAATATTGTTATTGGTATCTCTTGTGGTGATTATATTTTATATCTTTGGTACCTAAAAATTGGTATCAGAGCACTTTCTTCGACCACAAAAAGGGACATTTTTTTTTTTCTATTTTTGCAGATTTTTTGAAGAAGAAAAAGTGGGCCGCAACATTCTGTATTATTTATGTAGATTTCTATGCAAACATTTCCAAAAATGGTTGTATATATGAGTTTCTCTTAGAAAAAAACTAATTAAAAAATTTCCTAAATGGATTCCAACAAGTAAAGTTACCGACATTTAAAAATATGTTATTTTCAGGGTTTTTCCAGGAAAGACCGTGCGATTTTACTAATTTATTAGAATTTGGTGTTGAATTTTCCCAAACAAATTACATATATTAGTTCCTCTCATAATGTAACCCAATTTAAAAAAGAATAAAAAATCATTTGAATCAGAGCTCCGAAATTAAATATATCACTGATTTAAAATCAACCATTTTTTAGGTTTTTGTAATGACGACAAAACTGTAGAGCTCTGAACTTTTCATAGGGTGCTCAAATTTCTACCATATTAGACCCATTGAATAGATAATTTTAATATTTTTCATTTGGTCTATTATATGTGGTGTTTCCAATGGATATTCAACTCTTCAATGAACTTCAACGAAAATTGGTAGACTTCCAGGAAAACATCAAGACAATATTTCACTAGGCGGAGCAAAAGTGGTCTAATCTAAAGTCTATTATGAAGGCCATCAATGATGAAAAAATTGAATAAATATATGCTTGGTATGATTATGATGATTCACGTGATAATTTTTATATGGATAGATTTCATTTTTGGGATGACAACCACTTTCATATTTTATATGATGCCTCTACTCCACCTTATGTAGAGAACATCAATGTGACAAATCAGGAGCCAGTTATGACTACCTATGTCTAGCTTGCATATTCTATATTGGTATTGTTCCTTCCATATTTAGCTTCACTCCTTTCCCAATACGTGGATGGATCTACTTATTTAGATCCACATGACCGGTGTTAGTCTTTGGAGAATCATTTTCAGTTGGTTATTGAGTTCCGATATCTTTTGCATGGAGTTCACATGAGAACTTGGACATGGGACTCATGTTTACAATGGTGGTTGGAATACATCATTATGGTGGATTTAATTTCTACATGGGACCCTGGTTCTTAAGTCTACTTCATTAATATGATCCACACTTATCCATGGGACCCTGGTATATGGTTGTACACCCTCACAACAAGTGTTGTAGAAAACACTTTCATAATGGGGATCAAATGTAGGGTAGCTAGAGAGGTATAGAGGGGCCCGATGGGCCCATAGTGATAATAATGGCGTCTATTCAATTTAAGGTGGACTAGGTCCACTATATTATTAAATAAGGCCCACTATGGTATTTAGATATATTAATATAAACATAATAAATGTAAGAGGAATTACTAGAAGGTTCTACTTCTAGAATGTTCCTTCTCTAGAATGTTCTTAGGTGGTTGGTAGAACTATATAAATGAATTCAAGAAATGTAATGAGACAAGAAGAATGAGTATTGTATTTCTAACAATAACTCATTAGGAGGTTTCCCCCTCGAAGAGGCAAGTGAATAGGAGAGGATCCCTTCCACAATAGGATCCATTGTATGGTGTTTCTCTACCTCAAGGGTTCTGGTAATAATAAAGGAGATTTTGCATATTGTTCTTGGTATCTCTTGTGGTGATTATATTTATAGATCTTTGGTACTTGACACTTAATAAAATTGCATGTAGTGTATCATTTTCAATGGATATGCAATTTCTTCCTTTTTGTAAACAACATGCTAATGTTGTACCTAATCACCAAATAGAAAAAGAAATTTAACTAAAATAGTGTAAAAAAACATAAATTAAAAATGGTATAGACTAAAGTATGCTTTCATATCCATTATATCATAAATATTATATGAACTTGAGATCAAATACAAAACCCAATATCCTTCATTTGAAAATGTATCTATAAATTAATTAATCAATCTTTGTGGCTTCTGATAAATGTTTATGATATCTCCATTCAAATCCTTTTCTTTAAGTGTTACTTTTCTAACCACAACATTATAAGTCAATAATTGAATATTTTTTCCTCCAAATTTTTTATTGATAAGAAT